>JAPQNM010000017.1:9928344-9938344 GCA_029783475.1 Metacarcinus magister | reverse complement strand
TATAATTTACTTTTTATCTAGCAAGTACTTACGACAACCTCTTCTTCCTCGCTGATATGACGACGCTGACGACGACGACAAAGACGACGACGTCGACAACAACAACAACAACGAAACGTTCAACATGTGTGGTAAAGTAAGGGCTTAGCTGGTCCTATTGCAACGGTGGAGGGGGTGGAAAGGACAGAGGGTGAGGGCATAGTGCAAGGCTCATCGGGAGGGAAGAGAAGGAGGAAGATGATGTACGATTAAGGAAAAACCCAACAGATCGACTCTAGTACCGGTCGACTGAAGGGTGTTGGGAAGATGGACTGGGGTAAGGCCGGCCAGCCTGCTTCAGGTGAGTGCTGGCCAAGTGTGTTGCGTCACGGTGGCATACAGGTGGGAGGGAGGGGGCGCTGCAGAGCCTCAGCCGTGGAGGGGGTGTTAACACGGTGGGGGCGACGAGCGGGGAGGGGGTGGGGGTCGTAACAGTACATTGAACATCCAGAGTGGCGGTGGCCGGGCGGGCGAGGGTGGGGGTCGGCGGGCTCGCGGACGGGGATGAGGGCGACGGGCACTACCTGTAGGGGTCGTAGCATCCCAGCGACTCCCAGTTGGTGGAGATGATCCTCGGGAGGACGGGTGAGAGGGGTGTGGCGGGCGTGGGCGTCATCATGGGCGTGGGCGTGGTGGGGGAGACGGGCGTTGTCAGCATGGGTGTGCCAAGAGGGGAGAGTGCGATGTAGTCGCCGTCGCCGAGGGGCAGCGGCAACGTGTGCACACGTGCGGGCAGCGCCACCACCACACGAGGCTCCAGGTACATGATCCCCAGAGACTCGTCCCCATCCCGCCGCAGCGACCCATGCCGACTACCACGCGGCGAAGGGCGCGGCGAGGGGCGCGGCGACGGCTCCAGGTGTATGGGGAATGAGATGGTCGCCACCTCCTCGCTGCCCCGCCGCAGAGACCCATGACGGCTTCCATGGGGTGAAACACGGGGCGAGGAGCGGGGTGAAACACGGGGCGAAGGCTCTAAGTGGATGGGGCACAGAGGGGGCAGCGGGTCCTCGCCCTCCCGCCGAAGGGAACCGTGACGGCTTCCGCGGGGCGAGTGGCGCGGGGAGTGGCGTGGCGAAGCTCGGGCTGAGTTGCTTCGTCGAGCACGAACACCCGGCGGGAGGTCGGGCGCTGGCCCCTCGGGCATTGTGGCGTCGCAGGAGGCGAGGCGTCATAAGGCGTTGGCGAGGTCGTTCAGCTCGATGCCAAGCGCCACCGCCGGCAGCGAGAGCGAAGGGCCGGACGGGCAGGCACCGCCGGGCCCCGCGGAGCCCCGCCGCTGCACGCCGGAGCCCGCCCCCGCCACCGCCCCGGACCCCGACCCATCCAGCATGGTCATGGGCGGGCTGATGCTGCCTCACCCGCCACGGCCGCCGCCCCTCAACGCCTCACAGCCTCACAGCGGCGCGCTGCGTCAGTCCCCGCGGGGCCGCGCCGCGCGGGGGCCGCCGCTCATCCAGCGGGCGGCGGGTACTCTCCGGGATGGCGGGACGGGGCGGGGCGGGGCGGGGCGGAGCAATGGTAGGGGCGTGCGGCAGCAAAGGTGTCGTGACGGCGGCAGCGACTGGGACGAGGGTGGTGGATACTGGTGGCGGCAGCGACTCCCTGCGGACGACGACGTTAGTAGCGACGCAACACACAGCCTCCTCACGCACACCTCACGGGCGGCCTCGCCCACCACCACACCTTTATAAGGCGCCTAGCCGGCCACGCAGACGCAGGCCTCTTAAGGGTTACCCCCCCTGGGCCCTGTTTGCACTTGTCATCAGGACCGCCGCCCCCCAGACCCTCCCAAGGTCTTCACCTACACACACACACACACACACACACACACACACACACACACACACACACACACACACACACACACACACACACACACGTGCCATGCTTGGGTCTTGAGTCATCCTTTACCAAATGCCAAACAAAACGGCGTCAATGAAGCACTAAACAACACCGGCCAAACACGAGCCTCAAACAACAACAATACTTGCCATCACTAATTTTTGCTTCGAACGATCGAAGTACTTAATTTTTTGTAAAATTCTCTCCACACCGTCTTTCATTTCCTCTGCTCCCTTACTTATTCTCACCCCATCCCCTCTCACCCCTCCCTTCATCTTGAGAGGTCTGAGTCAACTGATATAAACCCTTCACCTCTCTTTTACTTCCCTCTCCTCCCTCCTCTTCGCTCCTCTTCACCTTCAACTATTACTTCTATACTCTACCATTCCTCATGTTCAGTTGCTGGTTTGTACCGTGTAAGTACATTTGATGTTTACAATGTTGGTCTGCTCCTCTCTCTCTCTCTCTCTCTCTCTCTCTCTCTCTCTCTCTCTCTCTCTCTCTCTCTCTCTCTCTCTCTCTCTCTCTCATATTATGTTAAAAAGAGGACGTAAAAAAGATGTATTTTATGTTATTTGTTTGTTTTTGTATATATATTAAACACAACGGATAGAAAGGAAGGCATCAAGGAGACAGACAGTAATAGACAGGTGAGGGGAAGAGAGAAAGGTAGGGGAAGGAGGGGAAAGGTAAGGGGAATGAGGGAAAGTTGGAGGGAGGAGCTTGGTTGAGGAGGAAGGGGAAGGGGATGGGAGGGAGGAGGGAGGAGGGAGGAGGGAGGAGGGGTGGGCTTGCTTGGGAGGCAGGTGTCACGGAGACCAAGATAACATCACCAATGACGCCGCCTGACGGAGGGGAAGTGAGATAGGAAAGGGAGGGAGGAAGGTGGGAAAGGTTGAAATGCCACAGGAAAGAGAGATAGAGAAAGAGAGAGAGAGAGAGAGAGAGAGAGAGAGAGAGAGAGAGAGAGAGAGAGAGAGAGAGAGAGAGAGAGAGAGAGAGAGAGAGAGAGAAAGAAAAAAAACCCCAGTAATCGTTAAAATAATCGAAAAATGAGGGAAACAACTTTCAAAATTTCATTCCTTTTACAGTACCAGATTATTTTTTTTTCCCTCTTCCCTTCTTTCCTTCCTCCATCTCCCTCCACTTCCTTCCTCTCCTCTCCCCTCCTCCCCCTCCTTCCCCTTCAGGCAATATCTCAGTCAACCGGACTTTCATATCTTAAACCGATACATCTCCCCCTCCCAATATCAAGGAGGAGGAGGAGGAGGAGGAGGAGGAGGAGGAGGAGGAGGAGGAGGAGGGGATTAAGGCAGATTGTAGGGGGAGAAAACAGTACAAGAGGGTGAGGAGAGACCATATAAACAATAAATGATGGAAGTGAAGGAGAGAGATAAAGGATGGTGAAAGACAAAAATAATAAGAATTGCAATAATAATGTACGAATGTGGAGACGGGATCCATTATCACTATCATTTATCATTATCATTATTTTTAACAGTCAAAGGTTTCAAAGGATGTATATATATATACATAGCAAACACCAAACACAATCCAACACAAATTATAGGTAAAAAACAAACAAAAAAAAATCAACATTCGACCTTCTAAACATCACACATACGAAGAAAGAAAAAAAAAAAGAGAGAGACGGAACAATGAAAAAAAGAGAAAGAAAGATGGCAAGGTGTGAGGAGGGGGGGAGGGGGGTGGTAGGTAGAGAGGAAGAAAGCCAATGAAAGCAATACACTATATAACTCTATGTCTATGTAACTTATTGACAATCAGATCAAGTCGAACAAGGAGGGAGGAGGAGGAGGAGGAGGAGGAGGAGGAAGATGGAATAATTAGATGAATATACTGCCTTGTAACTCTTGTCTGGATGCTTATCTCACCTTGTCGATACAGGGAAAAAGATACACCATTGATAACCAGCTGGGGGTGCTCATTAAAAGAGAGAGAGAGAGAGAGAGAGAGAGAGAGAGAGAGAGGGAAGAGGAGAGAGAGAGAGAGATGGAAAACGGATGCGTAACCTGATTTAGGGAGAGCAAGAAAGGGGACACTCACGCATTCAACCACAACCGACAACACAGAAAACGGACTCTCAGGACTGCCGAACAAAATGTAAAGTATCTATCACTATAATAATAATGATAATAATGATAATAATGATAATAATGATAATAATAGTAATAATAATGATAGTAATAATAATAAAAACCGTAAAATATAAACAAATCACAATAGCAAACTTACTGAGAGAGAGTTAGAGAGAGAAAGAGAAAGAAAAAAACTAAAATAATATCTTTGAACTAATTTTTTATAACACACATGCATCCAACATCCTCCACTTGACTTTTTTTTCATAATATTCACTCTAAGATCAAACATTTTTCTTTTCTTTTTCCCTTCCTTTTTTTTTTCTAAGCTTAAACTCTAATCAAACCTGCATCAAAATTACATTAAAACTTCACACTCTCCTCTCCTCTCCATCCCCTCTCCTTCCCCTCTTCCTCCTCTTACTTCACACTCTCCTCTCCTCTCCCTCCCCTCTTCCTCCTCTTACTTTATAGAGAGGTGATTGTGATAGATAGGCTAGACGGTGGAGGAGATGATAGAAAGTGGAAGGTGGTAGTTATACACTAAATAAGGAATGTGATATACCTGCGAGGTGTTTGTAACTCGTGTCTACCTGTATGTTCAAAGTAATTAGGAGGGTGAGAGAGAAAGAGAGAGAGAGAGAGAGAGAGAGGTGGCTGCAGGTGACGTATGGGTAAATAATGGTGTGTATGGATGTGAATGTCCCTTGGAAGCTGCGATTAACCATAGAGAGTGTAATGTTGAAAGGTTGTATTTAAGGGATGACTTATAGGGATCAATGCCCTACATGATTGATGGGTAATTGTAGGACACGAGGGGTACAGGGAACAATTACGGACGCCTTTAAGGAACTATGGGTGAAATTATAGCTTGTGGAGATGACGGAGAAGGATGAAAAGAAATAAAGAGGATGAAGGAAGGAAAGAAATTTGATAAAAGGAGGAGGAGGAGCAGGAGGAGGAGGAGGAGGAGGAGGAAAGGAGGAGGAGGACACATAGCCATCGTCATCGCCAAACAAAGGTAAGAGGAAGAGTGAGGAATAAAAGCATCAAAGGAAGATAAACAAAGGAGGAGGAGACTTAAGCTCCTCACCTTTACATACGCCCCTTTCAGCGAACCTTCCCCCACCTGAGCCAAGGCAGGAACCGAGGCGCCCCTGAAGGGTGACGGATGACCACACGAGAGCCACTCCTGACACCTGGGATGAAGAAGAAGAAGAAGAGGAGAAAGAGGAAGAGGAGGTGAGAGAAGAAGGGCATGTAAGAGGAAGTGAGGAACGAAGTGAAAGAAAAACACTGCAACTTTTTTTTCTTCTACAATTTTTTTTTCTTCTTTTGGTATCGTGGTTTTGTCTCTTCCACTCAATTCTTACGAAGCATGTACTCTTCCTCCTCCTTCTACTCCTTCTCCTCCTCCTCCTCCTCCTCACTGGGCTTATGGAGGGAGGGAGAGGTGATGGGGGGGGGGAGGGAAGAGGGAGGAAACAGGACTTGGCTCTCTAACCAACGGATGCTCCACTTCTTCTCACTAATCCCCAGCTTCCAATAAACTTGCCTTTAAACAGTTAATATTCATGTTATTTATATCCTATTGATCTGATTTTATTTATTTATTTTTTTTGGAACAGGAATAATCAAGTACTGCAACCTCCCTCACCCTCTATCCCCTTCTTTCCCCTCGTATTGTGAAGGGATAAAGGAGAGATGAGAGGGGAAAAGATAGCTGGTTTCCTATCCTTTCCCCTTACTAACTAAACTACCCTTTCCCCTTTCTTTTCCCTCATCCCCATCCTTCCCCTCTGATGGGCACGTACTACAACCACTTCCCTCCCCTCTCCCCCCTCCCCTGGTCGCCTCCTCCACCCATCTCCCTCAGGGCTCGCTAAAACTCGTTCACTGAGGTGGCGGTGGTGGTGGTAGTGTACAATTGACCGTGACGTCACTCTCTCTCTCTCTCTCTCTCTCTCTCTCTCTCTCTCTCTCTCTCTCTCTCTCTCTCTCTCACTAAATGCAAGAGTGAGTGTTTTTATTATGAAATCGTGATCTTCTTATTGTTTACATGTGTATTTTCTAACCTTTTATTATTATTATTATTATTATTATTATTATTATTATTACCATCATTATCATTATTATTGTTTTTATTGTTATGATTGTGGTGTTCAAGGACAACTTTTGCAAGGACTGATGACAAAACTAAAATGCGAAGAGAAAGCAATATTATTCCTCTCCAATTTCTTCACCTCCCTCCCCACCCCACCCTCACCAAACGTTTCCCCTCTCCTCTCCTCCTCACCCCTCACCTCTCCGCTTCCCCTCCCTTGCCCTCCCCAACATCACTTCTCAGACAACAATGAACGCAATAAAGTGGCGACACGACTTTGGCACATTTAAACTGAGCCAAAAAATCGACACTAAATTCTGTAGGTGGAGGCAGCGAGGAGGCGGGTCACACACACACACCTGGGAGGTAAGACACAGGTGAGGCGAGTACATGATGATGACGATGATGGTAGTAGTGGTGGTGGTGGTGGTGGTGGTGGTGGTGGGTGGTGGTGGTGGTGGTGGTGGTGGTGGTGATATATAAAAAAAAACCAAGGAAACGAATAAGAAATACACCTTCACCATCACCATCACCATCACCACACACACACACACACACACACACCTTGCCTTGCGTGGGTTGGGATACATACATACTATCCCTGAGTTATCATCATCATCATCATCATTATTATTGCAACTCAAAAACGATAATAATACCCAAGACTTCATAAATAAATAAAAATAAAAAAATAATAAAAATAAAAATAAATGAAATAAATAAAAACTGAAGGAAAAAAAAATACAAAAACCTGCTTTACTCCTGCTTCCCATCAGGTTACATGTTAATTTTAATGGCTGGGGAGAAGCTAGTCTGATGGGTAACTGTGACCATCACCCCCACACCTTACCCCCCCTCCACCCCTCCACCCCATCCCTCCCTCCCTCCCTCCACCTAATCCCTTCCCTCCCTCCCTCCATCCCTCCCTAACCCAACCTCAACACCCATCATTAGCAGGCGAGGCAGACCGCTTCCTGCTCTTATCACACTGATGATAACGGTGCCCCCCTTCCTCCTTGAGTGTGACAGAGGGGGGGAGGGAGGATGGGGAGGAGGGAATTGGGAGGGATATGAGGTAGTTGGGGAGAGTTTACTGGTCTACTGAGGGGGTATAAAAGAGAGAGGAGGAGGAGGAGGAGGAGGAGGAGGGAGAGGAGATACACAGGTGGCTGTTGTATAAGGGTGGATATTACGTTGGGGATGCATAAAGGGGAGATGGGTGGGGAGGAGAACCGTGAGGAGGGGGAGAGAGGGATGGAGGGAGGGAAGGGGTGATATGGTTACAGTTACACTAGGTTAAAAATCACTGAAACGCTACACACACACATACATGGCTTTCATTTAATGGCTTGCTGTCTACCCTTCCAGCGGAGCATTGCGAATGTTTTTAATTTGGTTCTGTATCCTGGAAACTTTGACCTCACCGTGACTAACACCCCGTGACCCCAAATTGTGAGTGTCTGGCTGCGTGGATAATTGTATGGTACGAGGTTTTTATTATTTTACTCATACTTCACTCACCTACTCACTCACTCACTTATTAACTCGTCAGTAAAGCAAAAATAAGGTTATAATGATGAGTGAAGAGAGAAACAGAAAGTCCTTATTTTGGTTATCTGTTGAGATGACTTATTTCATTCCTCAATAGTGACTTTCCTTCCTTCCTATCTCTACCTACAGTATAGTACCACGTGGCGCTATCTATCCTGACCCCAGTGTAAGTAGGTAACCCCCACTAGCACGTACATGACCCAACACAACATTAACAAACCACAACTCAAACAAAACCTCACAAAACATGAACCCAGAACCACAAAGACAACACAACATATAACAAAACAACACCACCACCACCACCACCACACCCCAACATGCACCCTTGCACCCCACCCCAATGACCCACCCAGCCACCCAGCCAGCCAGCCAGCCACCCAGCACCCGTGATTCATACCCCAATCACGTAACTGTATGCCCCGTCACAGGCCCCGTCCCCCCACCCCCCCTAAAAGGCACCGTAACCTAGCCTCAGTCCACCTTCAACATATTAATCTCGCCTTGCTAAACATATACAACAATTAAGTTACTTTAATATACGCGACATACTATCTTTCCTCCGCCTGTTGCTCCTCGTATTTTTTTCTCTCCTTCCCTCACCCTCCTCTCTCTCTCTCTCTCCTCACCCTCCTCCTCCTCCTCCTCCTCCCTGGTCCAATGTCGCAGTGGGGCCGTTCAGTCACCCCCGCCCGGCCCCGCCCCGCCTCGCCCCGCACCCTCTTCATTTGGCAACTCGCTTGACAACACCACTCTGTTCTATCCACTCTTTTTGTCCATCTCGCGCAAGGGACAATCATGGTGTTTCTGACTCTCTTCTCTTCTCTTCTCTCTCCTCTCTCTCTCTCTCTCTCTCTCTCTCCTGTCTCACGCCCACCTATTCTTCTTTCTCTCTCACTCTCCTCTCATCCTCCTACGCCCTCCTCCTCCTCCTCTTTACCATCAGTCCAGTCTTCCTCCCTCCTTGAATCTTTACTCCTGTCTGAGAATTTTTCTATTGTTCCTTCCTCTAAAACTTACCAGCTTCCTCTCTCTCTTCCTCTCTCTCTTTCTCTCTCTCTCTCTCTCTCTCTCTCTCTCTCTCTCTCTCTCTCTCTCTCTCTCTCTCTCTCTCTCTCTCTCTCTCTCGCAGTGCAGTGGAAAACAATAAATTCCTTAAATATAAACTTGACTTCCATCTCCTCCACCAGGTTTTCCAATAAAGGTTATAAGATCCAATGTCTTGCTGGCTGTTTGACTTCATTCACTTATGATTAGGTTAGCTTTAGGTTCAGGAATTTACTTTGCATTGACTTGACTTTACTTTAGTTTAATTAAGGGACAGACCACCTAGTATGGGGCCTCTGTGTGGTCTGAATTTGTCATTAAATCTCCCTCTCTCTCTCTCTCTCTCTTTCTAACTCTAACTCTTTCTCTTAAATCGTCTTTAAAACCCACACTCTTCAGCTTCCCTCACCCTCTCCCTCTCCCTCTCTCCCTCCCTGTCTCCTTCGTCCATCTTGTCCTCATAAATGTTCTCCCTCGACACCTACACGACCCATATTACCTGTCCCTCACCTGAATCCCTCCTCCTCCTCCTCCTCCTCCTCACCTCACCCTAACCTCACCTCACCTCACCTTACCCCTGACCCGCTCCCTCCCTCCCTCTGAGTTCACATACCTATTCTCACCTTTGTGTTGCCCGTTCTCACTTGCATTCTCTCTCTCTCTCTCTCTCTCTCTCTCTCTCTCTCTCTCTCTCTCCTCTCTCTCTCTCTCTCTCTCATCTCTCTCCTCTCTCTCTCTCTCTCTCTCCTCTCTCTCTCTCTCTCCTCTCTCTCTCTCTCTCTCTCTCTCTCTCTCTCTCTTTTACTCAACATGCTTATCTACATGTTTGTCGCCACGCTGTTTGTGAGATGTGACTGCAAGATTAGCTGAGAGAGAGAGAGAGAGAGAGAGAGAGAGAGAGAGAGAGAGAGAGAGAGAGAGAGAGAGAGAGAGAGAGAGAGAGAGAGAGAGAGAGAGAGAGAGAGAGAGAGAGAGAGAGAGCAGGTTCTTCCAGTGTCAACCTGAATTGTTGTCTCACAAACTAGAACACAAGAACTGTCGGGTTTTCTCCTTCGGTAAAGCTAGAAACAGTACAATAATGTGAGCGGGAGAGAGAGAGAGAGAGAGAGAGAGAGAGAGAGAGAGAGAGAGAGAGAGAGAGAGAGAGAGAGAGAGAGAGAGAGAGAGAGAGAGATAAAACACTAAATCCAGTAAACATAACACTATCAACAGATCCTGAAGTTTTATCTAGACGTCGATCAAATGTATTAAACAAAGATTTAACACTTGGAGGAAGAAAAAAAATCTTGGCACTGAAAAATTCTTGATGCAAAAG
>JAPQNM010000017.1:9903344-9918344 GCA_029783475.1 Metacarcinus magister | reverse complement strand
GAGTTCTGTATATCTCACCTGATGTGCACAAAAATCTATACAGAGTGACTATGGTATTCTCAGACGCCACCTGTTCCCTGTACTTCTCGTTAAGCATCTGTGTAGCGAGGCTTTGTACCCTGCAGAGAGCATCATAATATCTGTCGTGAGTGATGGGGAATAAGACGGATGCTGGGGAGCTGAGTAAAGCGTGACGAAATGTGGAGGAACGTTCAGATGGATGAGGAGTTGTTAAGTAAAAACGTGGAGTGATGAGGAAGAGTAGGAGTAGCAGGAGGAGGAGGAGGAGAGGAGGGATGAAATGGAAGGGAATGGAGAGAAGAGGAGTGAAAGGTACTCAAAATGATGAATCAACTGCACATCCCACGATTGGAGTTTAAATGTATTCCCAGAAAGTCCTGTTATAATGGTGTGTGTGTGTGTGTGTGTGTGTGTGTGGTGTGTGTGTGTGTGTGTTATGAAGACTGACTGATGTGAGTGTGGATTTATGGAGTGTTGGAAGGCAGGCCTGAGCATTATGCAGAAGAATGAGGGAAGATTAAATATATGAAGAGGAGAGAGAAAGAGCAGAGGAGAGAGAAGGAGAAGAGACAAGAATAAATGGAGTTAAGGACGGTGAGCGGGCAGGGAGAGAGAGAGAGAGAGAGAGGGAGAGAGAGAGAGAGAGAGAGAGGGAGAGAGAGAGAGGGAGAGAGAGAGAGGGAGGGAGAGAGAATTGGGGGGGGAGGGGGAATGGACTTTGAATGGCAGGTCACATTCTTAATTAAGGTCAGGGAGTTTAATTCAAAGGTCAAGGAAGGAGTCAAACATGAATATGATAATGACTGATAAGGAGGATCATTAATAATAGTACTAACAATAATAATAATAATAATAATAATAATAATAAGAAGAAGAAGAAGAACAACACTCACATTATTTCCTATACAACACCACCACCACCACCACCACCACTCCCTCTTCCTCCCCCTATACAATCAGTCTTAACTCCACCTTCCCTCCAGGCCACGACATTTCTTCCTGGTGGGGGGCTGCCACTCACCCCTCCCCCCCCCCTGCCACCGTTATCACCCCCCCCCCTATTATCTCAGGCGATTTAATCATTGTGTCACCTGCTAAACGGCTCATTATCAAGGAGATTAATTATCTTTCAGACACCATTCACGACAAAAAAGGAGAGGATGTCTATAGGTGTGGAGGAGGAGGAGGAGGAGGAGGAGGAGGAGGAGGAGGAGGAGGAGGAGGACAAGAGGAGGAGAGAGGAGAGAGGGAGATGCAGAAAGGAGGAGACGAGAAAAGAGAAGAGAGAGAAAGATTAAAAAAGGAAGAATGTTTATAGATGTAGAGGAGGAGAGGAGAAGGAGAGGAGAGAGAAGAGAGGAAGATAAGAAAAAGATCGATGTTATAGATGTAGAGGAAGACGAGATGAGAGAGAGGATAGAAGACGAGATGAGAGAGAAGAGAGAGAGAGAGAGAGTAGAGAAGAAATAGAGCTAATAATTTATACTTAGTGATCTAGGGAGAGAAAATAAAAACCTGGAGCAACATTGAAGGTCTTATACTGCCTCCATGACACAGACAATTTCGAACCCACGAGTCAAGAGTCACTGAACCACTAAATTTGGTGTGTTTCAATCAAGTTTTTTTTTCTCTCTCTCTCTCTCTCTCTGTCTCTCTGTCGGACATCACTAGCGCCGCCTGGAGGATCTGTAGCAAAAAGGCGCCAAGTGAAGCCTTAGGGGGAGTTCGAGACGGGGTTCGAAACTCAATGATGGGTTTATAATGTTGCTTCACTACGTCATCTATTGCAGGAACTTGGTGCTAATGATACACTCGATCGTAATGGAAAAATTAATCCATGTCAGGCGTATATATAGGAGAGAAGCGGCGTTGGTTCAATCGCTGTTTAAGATCTCACTCAGAAGCTTCGAAGCAAAATATTGAATCATTGCAGCTACTCACACTGGACGCTTCATAAATCTTCCACTTTTCCCTTGTCTTCAGGGACATTAAAGTGAAGGGAAAAATGATAAATACCGTAAAATTACCAAGGAGAAAGCAGTCAATGGAGGATTAATTCATCACTTTCTTGCTTGCCCCGTGAAGGTTCAAGTTAAGTTAGTAACCTTCTGGCGTGGCTTGGTATGAGGCGTGGTGATGACCTGACCTGACCTGACCTGACCTGACCTGACCTGACCTGACCCATCGAGCCACGCCAACCCCAAAACAGGAAAAAAAGAACACAACCCACACAGTGTAACAATAGAGTTCAAGGTTCATTTACTGTTGGAATCTTAGGATGTTACTCTGAATCACGAATTGTCTTCCTGAAAAAAAACCTGTCTTTATAGAGATTTGTACGATAACACACACACACACACACACACACACACACACACACACACACACACACACACACACACACACACACACACACCAAAAAGAATTATCATAACGTTTTTTATAACAATACTGCAATCTTTTACCATTACACATGAAAAAAAAAAATGAAATGGTAAAAAAAATACATGTTAGCATACTTTTTCTCAACTTCCCGTCACCGTTACACTCCAATTCACGGACAAAAACACACACACGAACACAGTTACACAAAGGGTGAGACTGAACCCCACCCTATAACCTCGGGCTGGGTGGACAAACAGACAGACAGACAGACAGAGAAAGAGACAGAGAGAGAAGTAAAGAAAGGGTCAAGTTTCTATGAATTTCAAACCTTCAAGAGTGTGGAAGGTAACTAATGAAGCCTAACAGATGCTCTCCATCGATCACAAACTTAATGCACCGCAATGCACTAACTTGTTCCTAAGAGGCGTGGTGAAGGGAGGGCGAGAGTGGAGAGAGGTAGAAAGGTAAGGTCAGGTGCAGACGGATGGATGGATGGATGGATGGTTGTAAGAACTATGAAGTATTAGAGGAGGAAAGGGTAGACAGACAGGTGATGAAGATGATTGAGTAATGGAAACAGGTGTGAATAAAGATACAGGTGTAGTATAATAAATAAGAAAATAGTGATGTATAAGGTGAATGCATGTATGTATGTATGTATAAATGTATAGATGTAGCACAGTAAAGCAAAAAAAAAGTGATGTATGGAAAGAGCAGGAAATAATATAATAAATGGTGCTGGAAAAACAGAAACATGTTAAATGATTTTTGGAGAACCAGAAAGATTGAATTAAATTGCTTTTCTGGCTATTACTGAGCGAGAGAGAGAGAGAGAGAGAGAGAGAGAGAGAGAGAGAGAGAGAGAGAGAGAGAGAGAGAGAGAGAGAGAGAGAGAGAGAGAGAGAGAGAGAGAGAGAGAGAGAGAGAGTGTGTGTGTGTGTGTGACAAGCAGATAATCGCCAGCCAACGAGGGACCAGATAAAACAGAAGAGGGGAAAGGAAAATAAAGAAGGGGAATAAAAACACAGAGGAAAAATGAGGATAGAAAGATAGACGTAAAGAAAAAAAGTATAAAAAAAAAAATAGGGAGAACGAAAAGAAGGGAAGAAAAGCTTGATTAAAAGTGAGAGAACGAGAAAAATAATTAAAGGGTAACCATAAAAGGCAGCAGATGAAACAAACAACTCTCTCTCTCTCTCTCTCTCTCTCTCTCTCTCTCTCTCTCTCTCTCTCTCTCTCTCTCTCTCTCTCTCTCTCTCTCTCTCTCTCACGAAAAACAAAAGCAAACCAACAAACAGGAAACACGCTTCGTCTAGAGTTACGAGTCCATTGTATCTTTTCAGGAGGAGGAGGAGGAGGAGGAGGAGGAGGAGGAGGAGGAAGAGGAGGAGGAGGAGGAGGAGGAGAAGGAGAAGGAGGAGGAGGAGGAGGAGGAGGAGGAAGAGGAGGAGGAGGAGGAGGAGGAGGAGGAGGAGGAGGAGGAGGAGGAGGAGGAGGAGGAACACATAGGAACACATAGGAAGAACAAACAGCAACAGGCCTGCTGGCCCTTACGAGGCTGTTTGTGAGTACACTATCTAATCTAGAGTGAAGGATACAGGATAGTAAGGGTGAAGGCTTCTCTCCCCACCCATGGCTGGCAGGGAAAGGAATTCTAACCAAGACCAGACTATCACTATTGTCACTACCACTACTGCTACCACTACTTCCTGGCAAGCGATGTCGTAGTTACTTTGCTGAGAATTTTCGTATCGTCAGCGAATTTCGATATTTTGCAAGTGATCCCATCATCTATGTCATTAACATATATCATGAATAAGACAGGACCAAGCACTGAACCTTGTGGTACGCCACTTTTTACGTTTAACCATTGAGAGGAGACACCGTTTAAGACTACTCTCTGCTTACGTTCAGAGAGCCAGTCCAGAAGCCAATTGTAAATGCTACCAGAGATACCGTGAGTCATTAGTTTATTAAGCAATCGTTGATGAGGTACTTTATCAAAGGCCTTTTGAAAATCCAGATATATGACATCTACTGCTCTGCTTTCATCGTACGCGTCAAAAACATTGTGGAAGAATTCTAATAAGTCAGTTAAACATGAACGTTTATTACGAAAACCATGCTGTGAGGGATTTATTATATCGTTGTCTTCAAGGAATTTCACCACATTGTCACGAATGATTGTCTCCATTAATTTACATACAACTGATGTCAGACTGATTGGCCTATAATTTCCAGGTTGTGACTTGTCCCCCTTTTTGAAGATGGTGTTACATTTGCACGTTTCCAATCTGATGGAACTTTACCATCTCTTAAGGATTTATTGAATAAGATTGTAAGCGGTTTACTGATCAGAGTCTGTTTGATTACTCCTGTAGTGTACATAGCCTTCCTTTGACCTTAAATGCTGCTGCATCAAGATAAGGCTCATTAGAATTAGGTATATAGAGGCAGAAAACAATTCAATTCCCACCGCTCGCTCGGTCATGACCGGCCGATCAAAATCTTCACTACTGACTCTGTCACCGGTGCCAATGGCTATGGAAGTTATTTATTTTCATTCTTAAATGCTGCTGCATCAAGATAAGGCTCACTAGAATTAGGTATATAGAGGCAGAAAACAATTCAATTCCCACCGCTCGCTCGGTCATAACCGGCCGATCAAAATCTTCACTACTGACTGTCACCGGTGCCAATGGCTATGGAAGTGATTTATTTTCATTAAAAAAATGCAATGCATCAAGATAAGGCTCACTAAAATTAGGTATATAGAGGCAGAAAACAACTCAATTCCCACCGCTCGTTCGGTCATGACCCGGCCGATCAAAATCTTCACTACTGACTGTCACCGGTGCCAATGGCTATGGAAGTGATTTATTTTCATTAAAAAAAGGTAATGCAGTACTTTTATTGCAGTGTCAAGCTCCATCAAGAGCTATCGGTAACCCACGTATACTCCTACACACGACCCGTTACCCCGTAAGGAACACGTATACTCTTAACTTCCACGAATATTCTTGTAATGACTGTTACAGCTCAAAGCAGTTCATAACTATGCCTTACAACACGTTTAACCATCTTACAGACCCTCGTGGATGTGTAGAATCGATCTCAACATATGGTGTATTTTTGTCATATTTGCTACTTCGGGAAATTTTTGATTATTTTTCCTCTTCGATTTTGTTCTTTTTAAACTATGTTGTACATAGGAATAATGTAAGACATTCAGCTTAGTTTCAGTTAATTTCATCAGCAACTTTTATTTCTATAAAGGAATTTATTTGGGTTTAAAACAAATGATAAAATCAGTATGGTGGATCTAATACTTTACCAATGTTGATGGAAAAGATATCAGATATTCCTTATGAAATTACCAACTAATAAACAAAGCACTTTGTTCAATTGGTATCTTAGCTTAGAAGCTAATATTGTTTGTTTAATGATATCAAAATTTTAGTAAATAATTATTTTTCATGAGATAGATACCTATCAAATATAGCAAAGAGTTATGTTGTGAAATCATAAATATTTTTCTCCTTCTTTTAAACCCTATCCCATTCCAATCCTGCGTCTAGTTTCGTTTTTCGTTATTTATAATGTACGTAATTTACGTGAGGACGTAATATATATTTTCTTAATACTGTGTTTATCGGTACTTGTTACATACCATAAGGATCGGAAAACTCTGCAGATTCTGAATCCATGATTGAAAACTCAATACGAGTAAAACGAAAGGAGTTACAGCTAGTTTAAGTAGAAAATGTGATGAAAACCAGTTTGTATACACTATTTCAGGATGGCAGAGTCTGTTTGAATACTCCTGTAGTATACATAGCCTTCCTCTGACCTTCTGAAATGCTGCTGCATCAAGATAAGGCTCACCACTAGAATTAGGTATCTATATAGAGGCAGAAAACAACTCAACTCCCACCGCTCGTTCGGTCGTCAAGACCGGCCGATCAAAATCTTCACTACTGACTGTCACCGGTACCAATGGCTATGGAAGTGATTTATTTTCATTAAAAAAATGTAATGCAGTACTTTTATTGCAGTGTCAAGCTCCATCAAGAGCTATCAGTAACCCACGTATACTCCTACACAGGACCCGTTACCCCGTAGGGAACACATATTCTCTTAACTTCCACGAATATTCTTGTAATGACTGTTACAGCTCAAAGCAGTTCATAACTAAGCCTTACAACACGTTTAACCATCTTACAGACCCTCGTGGATGTGTGGAATTGATCTCAACCTAGGGGATGATTTTGGTCACTTTTGCTACTTCGGGAAATTTTGGATATTTTTTCCTCTTCGATTTTGTTCTTTTTAAACTATGTTGTACATGGGAATAATGTAAGACATTCAGCTTAGTTTCAGTTAATTTCACCAGCAACTTTTATTGCTATCAAGGAATTTATTTGGGTTAAAACAAATGATAAAATCAGTATGGTGGATCTAATACTTTACCAATGTTGATGGAAAAGATATCAGATATTCCTTATGAAATTACCAACTAATAAACACAGCACTTGGTTCAATTGGTATCTTAGCTTAGAAGCTATTATTGTTTGTTTCATGACATCAAAATTTTAGTAAATAACTATTTTTCATGAGATGGATGCCGATCAAATATAGCAAAGAGTTATGTTGTGAAATCATAAATATTTTTCGCTTTCTTTTAAACCCTATCCCATTCCAATCCTGCGTCTAGTTTCTTTTTTCGTTATATAGAATGTACGTAATTTACGTGAGGACGTAATATATATTTTCTTAATACTGTGTTTATCGGTACTTGTTACATACCATAAGGATCGGAAAACTCTGCAGATTCTGAATCCATGATTGAAAACTCAATACGAGTAAAACGAAAGGAGTTACAGCTAGTTTGAGTAGAAAATGTGATGAAAACCAGTTTTGATACACTATTTCAGGATGGCAGAGTCTGTTTGAATACTCCTGTAGTATACATAGCCTTCCTCTGACCTTCTGAAATGCTGCTGCATCAAGATAAGGCTCACCACTAGAATTAGGTATCTATATAGAGGCAGAAAACAACTCAACTCCCACCGCTCGTTCGGTCGTCAAGACCGGCCGATCAAAATCTTCACTACTGACTGTCACCGGTACCAATGGCTATGGAAGTGATTTATTTTCATTAAAAAAATGTAATGCAGTACTTTTATTGCAGTGTCAAGCTCCATCAAGAGCTATCAGTAACCCACGTATACTCCTACACAGGACCCGTTACCCCGTAGGGAACACATATTCTCTTAACTTCCACGAATATTCTTGTAATGACTGTTACAGCTCAAAGCAGTTCATAACTAAGCCTTACAACACGTTTAACCATCTTACAGACCCTCGTGGATGTGTGGAATTGATCTCAGCCTAGGGGATGATTTTGGTCACTTTTGCTACTTCGGGAAATTTTGGATATTTTTTCCTCTTCGATTTTGTTCTTTTTAAACTATGTTGTACATGGGAATAATGTAAGACATTCAGCTTAGTTTCAGTTAATTTCACCAGCAACTTTTATTGCTATCAAGGAATTTATTTGGGTTAAAACAAATGATAAAATCAGTATGGTGGATCTAATACTTTACCAATGTTGATGGAAAAGATATCAGATATTCCTTATGAAATTACCAACTAATAAACACAGCACTTGGTTCAATTGGTATCTTAGCTTAGAAGCTATTATTGTTTGTTTCATGACATCAAAATTTTAGTAAATAACTATTTTTCATGAGATGGATGCCGATCAAATATAGCAAAGAGTTATGTTGTGAAATCATAAATATTTTTCGCTTTCTTTTAAACCCTATCCCATTCCAATCCTGCGTCTAGTTTCTTTTTTCGTTATATAGAATGTACGTAATTTACGTGAGGACGTAATATATATTTTCTTAATACTGTGTTTATCGGTACTTGTTACATACCATAAGGATCGGAAAACTCTGCAGATTCTGAATCCATGATTGAAAACTCAATACGAGTAAAACGAAAGGAGTTACAGCTAGTTTGAGTAGAAAATGTGATGAAAACCAGTTTGTATACACTATTTCAGGATGGCAGAGTCTGTTTGAATACTCCTGTAGTATACATAGCCTTCCTCTGACCTTCTGAAATGCTGCTGCATCAAGATAAGGCTCACCACTAGAATTAGGTATCTATATAGAGGCAGAAAACAACTCAACTCCCACCGCTCGTTCGGTCGTCAAGACCGGCCGATCAAAATCTTCACTACTGACTGTCACCGGTACCAATGGCTATGGAAGTGATTTATTTTCATTAAAAAAATGTAATGCAGTACTTTTATTGCAGTGTCAAGCTCCATCAAGAGCTATCAGTAACCCACGTATACTCCTACACAGGACCCGTTACCCCGTAGGGAACACATATTCTCTTAACTTCCACGAATATTCTTGTAATGACTGTTACAGCTCAAAGCAGTTCATAACTAAGCCTTACAACACGTTTAACCATCTTACAGACCCTCGTGGATGTGTGGAATTGATCTCAACCTAGGGGATGATTTTGGTCACTTTTGCTACTTCGGGAAATTTTGGATATTTTTTCCTCTTCGATTTTGTTCTTTTTAAACTATGTTGTACATGGGAATAATGTAAGACATTCAGCTTAGTTTCAGTTAATTTCACCAGCAACTTTTATTGCTATCAAGGAATTTATTTGGGTTAAAACAAATGATAAAATCAGTATGGTGGATCTAATACTTTACCAATGTTGATGGAAAAGATATCAGATATTCCTTATGAAATTACCAACTAATAAACACAGCACTTGGTTCAATTGGTATCTTAGCTTAGAAGCTATTATTGTTTGTTTCATGACATCAAAATTTTAGTAAATAACTATTTTTCATGAGATGGATGCCGATCAAATATAGCAAAGAGTTATGTTGTGAAATCATAAATATTTTTCGCTTTCTTTTAAACCCTATCCCATTCCAATCCTGCGTCTAGTTTCTTTTTTCGTTATATAGAATGTACGTAATTTACGTGAGGACGTAATATATATTTTCTTAATACTGTGTTTATCGGTACTTGTTACATACCATAAGGATCGGAAAACTCTGCAGATTCTGAATCCATGATTGAAAACTCAATACGAGTAAAACGAAAGGAGTTACAGCTAGTTTGAGTAGAAAATGTGATGAAAACCAGTTTGTATACACTATTTCAGGATGGCAGAGTCTGTTTGAATACTCCTGTAGTATACATAGCCTTCCTCTGACCTTCTGAAATGCTGCTGCATCAAGATAAGGCTCACCACTAGAATTAGGTATCTATATAGAGGCAGAAAACAACTCAACTCCCACCGCTCGTTCGGTCGTCAAGACCGGCCGATCAAAATCTTCACTACTGACTGTCACCGGTACCCAATGGCTATGGAAGTGATTTATTTTCATTAAAAAAATGTAATGCAGTACTTTTATTGCAGTGTCAAGCTCCATCAAGAGCTATCAGTAACCCACGTATACTCCTACACAGGACCCGTTACCCCGTAGGGAACACATATTCTCTTAACTTCCACGAATATTCTTGTAATGACTGTTACAGCTCAAAGCAGTTCATAACTAAGCCTTACAACACGTTTAACCATCTTACAGACCCTCGTGGATGTGTGGAATTGATCTCAACCTAGGGGATGATTTTGGTCACTTTTGCTACTTCGGGAAATTTTGGATATTTTTTCCTCTTCGATTTTGTTCTTTTTAAACTATGTTGTACATGGGAATAATGTAAGACATTCAGCTTAGTTTCAGTTAATTTCACCAGCAACTTTTATTGCTATCAAGGAATTTATTTGGGTTAAAACAAATGATAAAATCAGTATGGTGGATCTAATACTTTACCAATGTTGATGGAAAAGATATCAGATATTCCTTATGAAATTACCAACTAATAAACACAGCACTTGGTTCAATTGGTATCTTAGCTTAGAAGCTATTATTGTTTGTTTCATGACATCAAAATTTTAGTAAATAACTATTTTTCATGAGATGGATGCCGATCAAATATAGCAAAGAGTTATGTTGTGAAATCATAAATATTTTTCGCTTTCTTTTAAACCCTATCCCATTCCAATCCTGCGTCTAGTTTCTTTTTTCGTTATATAGAATGTACGTAATTTACGTGAGGACGTAATATATATTTTCTTAATACTGTGTTTATCGGTACTTGTTACATACCATAAGGATCGGAAAACTCTGCAGATTCTGAATCCATGATTGAAAACTCAATACGAGTAAAACGAAAGGAGTTACAGCTAGTTTGAGTAGAAAATGTGATGAAAACCAGTTTGTATACACTATTTCAGGATGGCAGAGTCTGTTTGAATACTCCTGTAGTATACATAGCCTTCCTCTGACCTTCTGAAATGCTGCTGCATCAAGATAAGGCTCACCACTAGAATTAGGTATCTATATAGAGGCAGAAAACAACTCAACTCCCACCGCTCGTTCGGTCGTCAAGACCGGCCGATCAAAATCTTCACTACTGACTGTCACCGGTACCAATGGCTATGGAAGTGATTTATTTTCATTAAAAAAATGTAATGCAGTACTTTTATTGCAGTGTCAAGCTCCATCAAGAGCTATCAGTAACCCACGTATACTCCTACACAGGACCCGTTACCCCGTAGGGAACACATATTCTCTTAACTTCCACGAATATTCTTGTAATGACTGTTACAGCTCAAAGCAGTTCATAACTAAGCCTTACAACACGTTTAACCATCTTACAGACCCTCGTGGATGTGTGGAATTGATCTCAACCTAGGGGATGATTTTGGTCACTTTTGCTACTTCGGGAAATTTTGGATATTTTTTCCTCTTCGATTTTGTTCTTTTTAAACTATGTTGTACATGGGAATAATGTAAGACATTCAGCTTAGTTTCAGTTAATTTCACCAGCAACTTTTATTGCTATCAAGGAATTTATTTGGGTTAAAACAAATGATAAAATCAGTATGGTGGATCTAATACTTTACCAATGTTGATGGAAAAGATATCAGATATTCCTTATGAAATTACCAACTAATAAACACAGCACTTGGTTCAATTGGTATCTTAGCTTAGAAGCTATTATTGTTTGTTTCATGACATCAAAATTTTAGTAAATAACTATTTTTCATGAGATGGATGCCGATCAAATATAGCAAAGAGTTATGTTGTGAAATCATAAATATTTTTCGCTTTCTTTTAAACCCTATCCCATTCCAATCCTGCGTCTAGTTTCTTTTTTCGTTATATAGAATGTACGTAATTTACGTGAGGACGTAATATATATTTTCTTAATACTGTGTTTATCGGTACTTGTTACATACCATAAGGATCGGAAAACTCTGCAGATTCTGAATCCATGATTGAAAACTCAATACGAGTAAAACGAAAGGAGTTACAGCTAGTTTGAGTAGAAAATGTGATGAAAACCAGTTTGTATACACTATTTCAGGATGGCAGAGTCTGTTTGAATACTCCTGTAGTATACATAGCCTTCCTCTGACCTTCTGAAATGCTGCTGCATCAAGATAAGGCTCACACTAGAATTAGGTATATATAGAGGCAGAAAACAACTCAACTCCCACCGCTCGTTCGGTCGTCAAGACCGGCCGATCAAAATCTTCACTACTGACTGTCACCGGTACCAATGGCTATGGAAGTGATTTATTTTCATTAAAAAAATGTAATGCAGTACTTTTATTGCAGTGTCAAGCTCCATCAAGAGCTATCGGTAACCCACGTATACTCCTACACACGACCCGTTACCCCGTAAGGAACACGTATACTCTTAACTTCCACGAATATTCTTGTAATGACTGTTACAGCTCAAAGCAGTTCATAACTATGCCTTACAACACGTTTAACCATCTTACAGACCCTCGTGGATGTGTAGAATCGATCTCAACATATGGTGTATTTTTGTCATATTTGCTACTTCGGGAAATTTTTGATTTTTTTTCCTCTTCGATTTTGTTCTTTTTAAACTATGTTGTACATAGGAATAATGTAAGACATTCAGCTTAGTTTCAGTTAATTTCATCAGCAACTTTTATTTCTATAAAGGAATTTATTTGGTTTAAAACAAATGATAAAATCAGTATGGTGGATCTAATACTTTACCAATGTTGATGGAAAAGATATCAGATATTCCTTAGGAAATTACCAACTAATAAACAAAGCACTTTGTTCAATTGGTATCTTAGCTTAGAAGCTAATATTGTTTGTTTAATGATATCAAAATTTTAGTAAATAATTATTTTTCATGAGATAGATACCTATCAAATATAGCAAAGAGTTATGTTGTGAAATCATAAATATTTTTCTCCTCCTTTTAAACCCTATCCCATTCCAATCCTGCGTCTAGTTTCGTTTTTCGTTATTTATAATGTACATAATTTACGTGAGGACGTAATATATATTTTCTTAATACTGTGTTTATCGGTACTTGTTACATACCATAAGGATCGGAAAACTCTGCAGATTCTGAATCCTTGCTTGAAAATTCAATACGAGTCAAACGAAAGGAGTTACAGCTAGTTTAAGTAGAAAATGTGATGAAAACCAGTTTGTATACACTATTTCAGGATGGCAGAGTCTGTTTGAATACTCCTGTAGTATACATAGCCTTCCTCTGACCTTCTTAAATGCTGCTGCATCAAGATAAGGCTCACTAAAATTAGGTATATAGAGGCAGAAAACAACTCAATTCCCACCGCTCGTTCGGTCATGCCCGGCCGATCAAAATCTTCACTACTGACTGTCACCGGTGCCAATGGCTATGGAAGTGATTTATTTTCATTAAAAAAAGGTAATGCAGTACTTTTATTGCAGTGTCAAGCTCCATCAAGAGCTATCGGTAACCCACGTATACTCCTACACACGACCCGTTACCCCGTAAGGAACACGTATACTCTTAACTTCCACGAATATTCTTGTAATGACTGTTACAGCTCAAAGCAGTTCATAACTATGCCTTACAACACGTTTAACCATCTTACAGACCCTCGTGGATGTGTAGAATCGATCTCAACATATGGTGTATTTTTGTCATATTTGCTACTTTGGGAAATTTTTGATTATTTTTCCTCTTCGATTTTGTTCTTTTTAAACTATGTTGTACATAGGAATAATGTAAGACATTCAGCTTAGTTTCAGTTAATTTCATCAGCAACTTTTATTTCTATAAAGGAATTTATTTGGTTTAAAACAAATGATAAAATCAGTATGGTGGATCTAATACTTTACCAATGTTGATGGAAAAGATATCAGATATTCCTTAGGAAATTACCAACTAATAAACAAAGCACTTTGTTCAATTGGTATCTTAGCTTAGAAGCTAATATTGTTTGTTTAATGATATCAAAATTTTAGTAAATAATTATTTTTCATGAGATAGATACCTATCAAATATAGCAAAGAGTTATGTTGTGAAATCATAAATATTTTTCTCCTCCTTTTAAACCCTATCCCATTCCAATCCTGCGTCTAGTTTCGTTTTTCGTTATTTATAATGTACATAATTTACGTGAGGACGTAATATATATTTTCTTAATACTGTGTTTATCGGTACTTGTTACATACCATAAGGATCGGAAAACTCTGCAGATTCTGAATCCTTGCTTGAAAATTCAATACGAGTCAAACGAAAGGAGTTACAGCTAGTTTAAGTAGAAAATGTGATGAAAACCAGTTTGTATACACTATTTCAGGATGGCAGAGTCTGTTTGAATACTCCTGTAGTATACATAGCCTTCCTCTGACCTTCTTAAATGCTGCTGCATCAAGATAAGGCTCACTAAAATTAGGTATATAGAGGCAGAAAACAACTCAATTCCCACCGCTCGTTCGGTCATGACCCGGCCGATCAAAATCTTCACTACTGACTGTCACCGGTGCCAATGGCTATGGAAGTGATTTATTTTCATTCTTAAATGCTGCTGCATCAAGATAAGGCTCATTAGAATTAGGTATATAGAGGCAGAAAACAATTCAATTCCCACCGCTCGCTCAGTCATGACCGGCCGATCAAATTCTTCACTACCGACTCTGTCACCGGTGCCAATGGCTATGGAAGTTATTTATTTTCATTCTTAAATGCTGCTGCATCAAGATAAGGCTCACTAGAATTAGGTATATAGAGGCAGAAAACAATTCAATTCCCACCGCTCGCTCGGTCATGACCGGCCGATCAAAATCTTCACTACTGACTCTGTCACCGGTGCCAATGGCTATGGAAATTATTTATTTTCATTCTTAAATGCTGCTGCTTCAAGATAAGGCTCACTAGAATTAGATATATAGAGGTAGAAAACAATTCAATTCCCACCGCTCGCTCGGTCATGACCGGCCGATCAAAATCTTCACTACTGACTCTGTCACCGGTGCCAATGGCTATGGAAGTTATTTATTTTCATTCTTAAATGCTGCTGCATCAAGATAAGGCTCACTAGAATTAGGTATATAGAGGCAGAAAACAATTCAATTCCCACCGCTCGCTCGGTCATGACCGGCCGATCAAAATCTTCACTACTGACTTCTTCACCGGTGCCAATGGCTATGGAAGTTAT
>JAPQNM010000017.1:9873344-9893344 GCA_029783475.1 Metacarcinus magister | reverse complement strand
AGGTTTTTGCAGCAAGCGTTTATCAGCAAAGCAAATCAGTTCTGACACAGCTCAGTTGAAGAGGATGTCAGGGGGAAAAAGAGAGAGAAAAAGAGAGAGAGAGAGAAAGAGAGTGAGAGAGAAAAAAAAGAGAGAGAGTTGAGGACGGGCATCCTAACTCCAATTTCACGATGTGTCTCAGATAATTTGTGTTGCACTCAAGGTGACCCAACTCGACTCACTTTGAACTTAAACGTCACTCTTTATTTAGGGAAAGAGAGAGAGAGAGAGAGAGAGAGAGAGAGAGAGAGAGAGAGAGAGAGAGAGAGAGAGAGAGAGAGAGAGAGAGAGAGAGAGAGAGAGAGAGAGAGAGAGATAAAAGAAAAACAAATTGTAGTTATAGTTTAATAACCTTTCTTGTTTATAGTTTCATCTAACAGCAAACTAAAGCATTGGGTGTGGATATACTGTTTGTGTGTGTGTGTGTGTGTGTGTGTGTGTGTGTGTGTGTGTGTGTGTGTGTGTGTGACTAAAGCTGATGTAACCATAACTGACAGCTAACTGTACCCACCACTATTAGCTATCGCCGCAACTGTCTGTTAACTGTACCCGAGGACTGTAATCAAAGGGTGGTAACTGTAGTAATTGTGGAGGTGATACAGTGACCAATTTCAATACCCGGCTCTCCACCAGGCAAAACCCCTGTGATATCGCATACTCACTCCACTTCAAAAAATATCCACAGCACATCATTGCATGGATGGAGTCACACATCACCACCATTCTGCTTAAATACAAAGGCCCTGGCATGTGTATATATATAGCTTGGTGAATGCAAATCTGTGAGTAATTACTGTATGAGAAATGGCTATACTCATAACTTCACAAGCACTCATGCATACATATATACATACATATATACACACACCTCATTTAACACATGGTAGCTGAGGCAATTTAACCGTCAGAATACACTCACACCTACACTCACAGTCAGAAGTATAATAAGCAATTGATTTTCTACCGTATCGTAATATTTTTTCCAATTTTGTTTTGTTTTGTATCACACTTCACACACCAGAACAAATGAAAAGAAAATGGGAATACGTATATATGTAGCTGTCAAAACAACGATATGCATAAAAGTCCATGAAATTTACATATTATACCACACACATTAGCCTTCATTAACATTTCCTTCCCAAGCTTGAGGTTAAATCGGCCAAGCATTCACAGATTTAAACCAAAGAATTATCAGAATGAGACCACCAATAACCACCTGATGATTTTACATTTCACCAAATTTCTTTATCCACTTTACATTCAGCGCAAGAGACTATTAAACTGTACGCTGATGTGATTCCAGCCGTGAAATTAAAGGGTTTCATTTTATATCTATTTATTTTTTTCCCAATACTCTTATATTTCTGACATAAACTTTGCCATGACACAATGAGCTGGTGGAGTGTAGCTGGATGCCCTTAGGTCTGATCATATCACCTCCACTATTCCACAGCAATAATAGTACGTGTTGTATTTCCCGGTATATAAGACGCAGAACCACACACGGTGAGCCTCAGTTTTGACTTGAATATTCTAGGAAACAACCTTCAACCTCACAATATTAGTAAGTCAGAGACGGAATGTTTATAAACCTGAAATACGTGGAAATATTAAACCTTGTGGAAGCCGCCTCGTGTTCCACCCAGCCTAACAACCTACATAAACAACATCTATAACTGCGTGGTGGTAATGTGTTGAGTTGTAAGTATAATTCATAATAGTTATTAATCAATCTAAAATAATATAAAACATACTGGTAGTGTTGTAAGTAAGGTTAGGTTAGGTTAGGTTAGGTTAGGTTAGGTTAGGTTAGGTTAGGTTAGGTAAGGTTAGGTTAGGTGAAGTTCAGTTTATATCCCTAATACTATAACAATACAACCACATCAAACCTCTAACACACAACCTAACAATACCCTGATTTTGCGCATTATAAGACCACCACATGATATTTTAAAACTTTTCCACTCCTCTTTATTTTATATCCTTTAATTTTCGTCTTAAATATTACGTCTGACACCATGTTGTATTAGTAGATAAATAAAACATATGTAGTATTACCCAACGTATATGATTACTACTGGAAACAATAACACCAATACACTCGAACAGCTGGAAACCTCACAACAGCTGCATATAAGCACTACACATACATACAAATTAACACACACACACACACAGATACACACAAACACAGACACACACACACAAACAATACTAAATACATTACCTCCACCTGACTATATTACAACACAGGAAGGCAATTCAAACAAAACAAAATAACAAAAAGAATTCCACAGTTTCAACATCACCAAGTACATTCGACAATCAATTCACACTCACTCTGATAGAAAAAAAAAAATATATAAAAAACTTCAACAAGACACGCTGGGAATACTGTAACAGATTGGCGGGAGGATCAACAGTCTGAGTTTCGTCTCCTCCACGCACCCGCCACCAGCCCCGGCCCAGCACACACACCTGTTGCTGCTTTGATTACTTACTAGTATTTCCACCTGACACGCTAAACCAACACCAGTCTACCTGCCTACCTGCCTGGCTGACTAACACCTGTAATTCCCTCGCCTGTGATTCTCCCCTCCAGAAAAATAAATAAATAAATAACAACAAAAGAATAATAATAAATGAGGAGGAGATTATAGACGTGTTGAAAGAAAATATAAGAGAAAAGAAAACAAGGAGAGAAGAAAATAATGAAAGATCGGATGGTAGGACTGAATGACACGCTTCCACTAGATTATATCAATACCAACAACACGTTTACTAATCCTCCTTTGACAGATGACGAGGAGGAGGAGGAGGAGGAGGAGGAGGAGGAGGAGGAGGAGGAGGAGGAGGAGGAGGAGGAGGAGGAGGAGGAGGAGGAGGAGAAGCAATCTGAATATCTTTTTTTCTCTCTCCCTCTCTCCCTCTCTCTCTCTCTCTCTCTCTCTCTCTCTCTCTCTCTCTCTCTCTCTCTCTCTCTCTCTCTCTCGCTTTCTCTTTCTCTCTCTCTCGCCATGATATTGCACTTTACAGGGTCATGACGGCCTGACAATAATTCTAATCAACCCTCACCTCTCTCCATCCTTCCATCCTTCCATCCTCCTCCTCATCCTCCTCCTTCTCTCCTTACTCCTACACCTCCCATTCCCACACACATACACACATACACACACACACACACACACACACACACGCGTATCCGGGATCTACGGACACCCACTGATGACGTCACAGCCTCCTCCTTTCAGTATGTAAACAAACACTCATCAACTGAACCCCAAAATGATGCAACTATTACGTCATTGGTATGTGGCTGTGGGTCTGCCTGTCTATCAGCTGATCTCATCTCATCTCTCTCTCTCTCTCTCTCTCTCTCTCTCTCTCTCTCTCTCTCTCTCTCTCTCTCTCTCTCTCTCTCTCTCTCTCTCTCTCTCTCTCTGCAGCTGTGTCACCCCGTTGGAAAAATAGAAAACACGCATATACCACAAACGAACTAGCTTTCATGTGCATATTTTAGTGAGCTACGCACGTTGTTGTCGAGAGGTTTTGTTATTGTTATGCAGGCAATGTGTGTGTGTGTGTGTGTGTGTGTGTGTGTGTGTGTGTGTGTGTGTGTGTGTGTGTGTGTGTGTGTGTGTGTGTGTGTGTGTGTGTGTGTGTGATTGCTAAACTCTTCATGAATGTTATTTGAAAGAGAATGAGTGAGTACGAGAGAGAGAGAGAGAGAGAGAGAGAGAGAGAGAGAGAGAGAGAGAGAGAGAGAGAGAGAGAGAGAGAGAGAGAGAGAGAGAGGAGAGAGAGAGAGAGAGAGAGAGAGAGAGAGAGAGAGAGAGAGAGAGAGAGAGAGAGAGTAAAATCAAACCAATCATGCAAGAAAAGTGGTATGAAATTGATTTTATTGAACCACCACCACCACCACCACCACCACCACCACCACCACCACCACCACCACCACAACCTTTATATCGAGAGAGGAGAATGAAAAAGAAAATATATATATAAAACAAAATATTAAGTAAATAGAAACACAACTCCACCTATGGCCCTGAACCATCCAACCCCACGTTCCCAGGTAAGCGGATCCGATTCCTTCGTTAAACATGAGGAACTAAACTGAATAAACACCTTACAGGATTACATTCATACGTATCCGATCCCTTTTCCTTTCAATCATATACCACCGGATCCGGCTCGAGAGGGATTCGAACCCATTAACCTAACCTAACCTAACCTAACCTAACCTAACCTAACCAAACCAAACCTAACTTAACCTAACCAAACTAAACCTAACCTAACTTAACCTAACCTAACCTAACCAAACCTAACCTAACAAAACCTAACCTAACCTAACCTAACCAAACTAAACCTAACCTAACCTAACCTAACCTAACCTAACCTAACCAAACTAAACCTAACCTAACCTAACCTAACCTAACCTAACCAAACCTAAACCTAACCTAACCTAACCTAACCTAACCTAACCTAACCTAACCTAACCTAACCAAACCTAACCTAACTATGATGAAATATAACTCACAACTCATTACGCTTTAAGGAAGATTTGATTCCTCTTAAAAGGTTTCTGATCCTATTCATCAAAGGGATTTTCTGGGTATGAGATGATTAATTTCTATATTTATTTATTTTTTTATTTTCAATCCTGGTTCGTGTGAAGTGTGTGTACCTGTGATGTACCTGGTCTTGTCCTCCCGTCCAGGTGACCCGAGGTTAATCTTAATTGGCTATCACACCTGGACTTCATGTACTACCTCGTCCCTGTCTAGTCTCTTTTGATTACCTGTTGAACCCAAACCTTTCTCTCTCTCTCTCTCTCTCTCTCTCTCTCTCTCTCTCTCTCTCTCTCTCTCTCTCTCTCTCTCTCTCTCTCTCTCTCTCTCTCTGTTGCACATTATAGATAACTTCCCTTTACTCTCCTTTTCCTCTTCTTGTATCTTCTCCTCCGTCTCCTCCAACATTTCCGCCTCCTCTTCCTCTCCTTCCTCCTCCTCTTCCTCCTACTGTTTATCGTCTTGACTGGAGGAAAGAGTGCAGGAGGTAATTTGGAAAAGGGATATGAAGCTTTAAAACTTTCCGACCTAACTTTCCTTGAGAGAGAGAGAGAGAGAGAGAGAGAGAGAGAGAGAGAGAGAGAGAGAGAGAGAGAGAGAGAGAGAGAGAGAGAGAGAGAGAGAGAGAGAGAGAGAGAGAGAGAATAAGAAAAAAAGAGAGATCACCCACCTGTCAGGGAAGGGAACGGGTCAGGAGGGAGAGAAAGAGAGAAGCGACGTCAGTTAGTGAAATGCCAAGACATTCGACAAATATTTTTCTTTCGTCTTACATTTACAAAATTTCATGATGTTTTTTTCTTTTATTCGTAATTCTCGGTAACTGATTGTCGTCTAAGAATTATTTTTTCTTGATACTTTCACTACCAAAGTTCTTCTACTATTTTTCATACCACAATTTCTTCAACTTCAATATCTTGGCATGAAATTGAATAGAAAAAAAAAGAACGAGAAAGGTAAATCACAACACACACACACACCTGAAAAATCAATACACACAAACACACTCCACACACACCACACACCCACACACACACACACACACACACACAGACCCACACACACACAAACACAGGTGAGTTAAGTGTCAGGTGAAGGGGGAAGGGTAGGAGGAAGAAGAAGAAGGGGAAGGGGAAGGGGAAGGGGAAGGTGTAAGGGGAAAGTGTAAGGGGGAAGAAAGAAAGGGTCAGGATTTGAGGTTAACTAAATTCACATGTTTGGCACCAACTTGAAGGAACATCACGTACCTTCCTGAAAAGAACCAAACATTCATACTGTTTATTTTTCTGGAGTTGAGAAATACCTGAAGGGAAAGGAGGAGGAGGAGGAGGAGGAGGAGGAGGAGGAGGAGGAGGAGGAGGAGGAGGAGGAGGAGGAGGAGGAGGAGGAGGAGGATGTTGAAAGATGAGAACGGGGACGTGAGATCGTTGAAAAAGAAGAAGAGAGAGAGAGAGAGAGAGAGAGAGAGAGAGAGAGAGAGAGAGAGAGAGAGAGAGAGAGAGAGAGAGAGAGAGAGAGAGAGAGAGAGAGAGAGAGAGAGAGAGAAAATCCACAAAATCTCCTAAAGGCAAGGCGAAAGAAGACGAAAGAGGAAAAGGAAGAGGATGAAAAAGAAGAAAAAAAAAGAGAGAAAGAGAGAAAGAGAGAAAGAAAAAGAATACCACATTAAGGACCCACAGTCAGCAAAATACAATACAATACAATACAATACTCAATTTGAACCCTTATAGATCTCCCTTCACACGGCCGAAAATCACATGCAGGCTTAAGGAAGGAGAAGGAAGAAGGAAATGAACACAGAAAACATTTGATACGTCTTGCTTGCGTTCACTTTCGGTAAACATGAACACACTTTTCCCGCGCTTTTTTTCCCGCTCTTTTTTTCCCACCCTCCGTTTAATACTGAACCCAAAGATGACTGACACCTCCGCGGGTTTCCATTCAAAGCTGCCAGGAGATTACGGCATCAAAGGGGAATAAAAAGGAAAAGGGAGGATTTACTTCGTTCTACTGCTTCTTTTGCCTTCCCTTTCCTTTCCTCCTCCTGCTGCACCTCCTCCTCCTGCTTCTCCTCCTTCTCCTCCTCCTCCTCCTCATCTTCTTTTTCTTCGTATTCTTATCATTTAGGTGTATTATTATTTACATTCTTATTATTCATAGACTTAGGAGGAGGAGGAGGAGGAGGAGGAGGAGGAGGAGGAGGAGGAGGAGGAGGAGGAGGAGGAGTCACTGTGCACATAAATATTGCTGTCACACGGTAAGAAAATAATTGCACTAAATGTATGCAAATAGCGAAGGGAGATTTCCGTTAGTTACAAAAGGGAAAAAAAAAACTCAGGTAGGTAAAGGTAATTGTGTAATGAAGGGACGAGGAGGAGGAGGAGGAGGGAGGAGGAGGAGGAGGAGGAGGAGGAGGAGGAGGAGAAGCAGGAAGTAAGGAACGAAGTGGAGTTAATAAGGAGAAAATTGGTATTGATCAGAGAAAGCTAAATGAAGCGGAGAGAGAGAGAGAGAGAGAGAGAGAGAGAGAGAGAGAGAGAGAGAGAGAGAGAGAGAGAGAGAGAGAGAGAGAGAGAGAGAGAGAGAGAGAATGAAATTATGAAAAAAATATATATAAAAATTCACACAGACATAATCACAACATGAAAAATGGCGATGCATTAAAACACAACCTCAACATTAGTGAACATTCATTGTATATAATTAATGTAATGACTCCTCTCTTTCCTCCTCTTCCTTTTCCTCCTCTTCCTCTTCCTCCTCTTCCTTGACGCTACTCTTGTTATCAGGTCATCACTGTTTTCTACTCTCTCTACTCTCTCTCTCTCTCTCTCTCTCTCTCTCTCTCTCTCTCTCTCTCTCTCTCTCTCTCTCTCTCTCTCTCTCTCTCTCTCTCTCTCTCAATTACAAAGAACACGGGTTAGAGCCTCCCCCTACCCCGCCATCACCGCTACACAACCTGCACCTAGTGATGATGATGCCGAGGGAACAAGTAGTGTTCCTAGAATCGCGTTACCTTCCGGGGTTAAAACTATCAGGGAAATTATATTGTGAAGGAAGGAGGTAGAAGCAGAGGTAAGCTTGGGGGAGAGACAAGCTTGAGGTAAAGGTAAACTTGAGGTAGATGTAAGGTTAAGTTTAAAAGGTGTATAAGGCAGAGAAAAGGTTGTTGAGTGTAAATAAAGGTGTTTAGAGAATGTTTTTAATCAGGTAAGGTAAGGTAAGGTGAGGTGTAGACAAGGTTAAGTTTTTAATGCATGTAATAAAGGTGTCAAGAGATAGTTTAATGAAGGGTAGGTAATTATCTTCATTAAATTGTTTTTTTCAAGACATCATTATCTATATTAATTGATTTTTTGACTCATTAATCTGCACTTACTATATTTAATTACGTGTTACTATATATATAATTTGTATTTAATTTGACTACCTCTCTTCTCCCTCCATCCCTCCTTCTCTCCCTTCCTTCCCTCCCTCCTTCCCTAGCCTCTTGCATCCTCATTCCTCCTTCATATTTTCGTCTCTACCTGTAATACTGATTAGGACACCTGACGCTAAGCCGTATCAATACACATCACTCAATTCCATATTATTTCGACTCTTAGAATTAAAGAGAGTTATACATATGCCGATAAAGAGTGAAAAACAAGTCTGTAAAAAAGGATTCCGCACTTCTCTCTCTCTCTCTCTCTCTCTCTCTCTCTCTCTCTCTCTCTCTCTCTCTCTCTCTCTCTCTCTCTCTCTCTCTCTCTCTCTCTCTCAGTATCGATCCAATCTGATACTCGGGATGTTGAAAGAATTTGTTCTCTCTCTCTCTCTCTCTCTCTCTCTCTCTCTCTCTCTCTCTCTCTCTCTCTCTCTCTCTCTCTCTCTCTCTCTCTCTCTCTCTCTCTCTTTAGTTTGAATTTAGTTTTTTATATTTCTATTTCGGGCTAAATGTTATTGAAGGTACAAGGAAGTTATGAGAGAGAGAGAGAGAGAGAGAGAGAGAGAGAGAGAGAGAGAGAGAGAGAGAGAGAGAGAGAGAGAGAGAGAGAGAGAGAGAGAGAGAGAGATTAAATAATAGAGAGAGGAGAGAAGGTCAGGCATTGGACCAGGACATTGCTCTCTGTTTGCACATGAACGCAGGCTTGACTAAAACACACACACACACACACACACACACACACACACACACACACACACACACACACACACACACACACACACACATTGCGCAACCCGTGGGAGCTTTTCAATTATTCAAACGTAGTGTTGTTTGTTGCTCTCAGACATCGAACACTATTTATTGATTTGTGGAGAGAGAGAGAGAGAGAGAGAGAGAGAGAGAGAGAGAGAGAGAGAGAGAGAGAGAGAGAGAGAGAGAGAGAGAGAGAGAGAGAGAGAGAGATTTAGTGTGCTTCAATGTCACAATCCTTCACCCTCATTAGATGAATTTGATGTCAAAACCACACACACACACACACACACACACACACACACACACACACACACACACACACACACACAGACACACACACACAAGACAGAGCACTCCTATTTCTTCAACCTTTTGTTCCTCCTCTTCACAAACCACAGCCTCTCTCTCTCTTCTTCCCTCCCGTCACCTGTCATCCCTCCTCCTCCTCCTCCTCCTCCTCCTCCTCCTCCTCCTCCTCCTCCTCCTCCTCCTCCTCCTCCTCCTCCTCCTTCTTCACCTCCTCGTCCCCTGGTCACTTGAAAACCACAACATAAAATTCGGCAATTCACTAGAAGGACCATTTTTCTCAGCCCGAGCAGACATTAGGCATGATGTGTAGGTTGTCATTATCTTTTCCCCAGTGGCATAGAGCGAGAGAGAGAGAGAGAGAGAGAGAGAGAGAGAGAGAGAGAGAGAGAGAGAGAGAGAGAGAGAGAGAGAGAGAGAGAGAGAGAGAGAGAGAGAGAGAGAGAGAGAGTATGCTATGGGTTATTTTTTTTTTTAATAAATATTTGGTTAAAACTATATAAACAAAAATAGCTAATGATGGTGGTGAGGAAGGAAAAATCCCATTCATCACTCTTCACCACCACCACCACCACCATCACCACCACCACCACCACCACCACCATCATCACCTAGAATCGCCGACCTTGTTTACCTAGCAGCAGCAACAGGCAGCTTATCAATTCCCTTCTCGCTGCGGTTGTGCATTGTGGGTTTGAATGAAGCGGGGAAGGATAGAAAGAGAGAAAAATAAAAAAGAGAGAGGGAAGAAGATGAGAGTAATGTGTGTAGTGTGTGTGTGTGTGTGTGTGTGTGTGTGTGTGTGTGTGTGTGTGTGTGTGTGTGTGTTGTCTCCCTAAGGTGCAGTTCATTAAGGCTAACCTCAACCTCTCAGCATTTAGTGACGAAAACAGCAGACCAGCCTAATATTAACAACACTTTACTGACCACCAAGATGGACTCAACAACCACACAACCCAACCCAACCCTTACCTTACCTTGCCTTGCCTTGCCTTTCTTTCCTTTCCCTTCCCTTTCCTTCCCTTGCTTTGCCTTGCCTTGCCTTGCCTTGCCTTGCCTTCCTTTCCCTTCCCTTCCTTTCCTTTCCTTTCCTTTCCTTTCCTTTCCTTTCCTTTCCTTTCCTTTCCTTACCTTACCTTGCCCTGCCTTTCTTTCCCTTCCCTTCCCTTCCCTTCCCTTGCCTTCCCTTGCCTTGCCTTGCCTTCCCGCAGCCTCCTGTGATGACCTTAATAACGTGAATAAGAAACATGAATACCCATGAATAACAGTAAGAATATATGCATGCGTGTATGTATGTATGTATGAATGATATAAAAGAGAATATTCCTTTTAGGCACGTCACGTCCTTATCACTTGGGTGCATCATTTCACTTTATTTTGTTTCACGGACGAATGCAGAGTGAGAGAGAGAAGATATAAAAAGAGAGAGAGGACGAACGAGAGAGAGAGAGAGAGAGAGAGAGAGAGAGAGAGAGAGAGAGAGAGAGAGAGAGAGAGAGAGAGAGAGAGAGAGAGAGAGAGAGAGAGAATATATTAAAAAATAGTATGAGAAAAGATAGAACGACAAAAACTCATATATAACCACTACCGGCCTCGCACAAACGTTATCTGCACACTAAAAAAAGATAAGGAGGCGGAGGAAGAGGAAGAGGCGGAGCGAGAGGCGGAACAGGAGGAGGAGGAGGAGGAGGAGAAAGAGGAGGAGGAGGAGGAAAAGTGGGCAGGGTGAAAGAAGAGGTCATGACCACAGAAAATAAAATAATAATAATAATATAAAATAAATACATGAAAGGAATGAAGAAGAAGAAGAAGAAGAAGAAGAGGAGGAGGAAGAGGAAGTGGCAAGGAGGGCGATACGAGAGAGAGGAAAAGGTTAAGACAAAAGAATCATAATAAGAGAAGGAGGAGGAGGAAGAGGAGGAGAAAGGATGAAGTGGTTTGCAGGAAGAAGAAGAAGAAGGAGAGGGAGGGAGAGGGGAGGGTCATGCAAGGGCCCAGCCACCACCCATATTCAAATCCAGTGTTTCCTTCGCATCGTGCTGGTCCTCTAATGGCTGCCAACACGACCATTGATCAGATAAGGTGCGGAGGAAGGAAGGGTTAAACCACAACAAGGGCGAGACAACCTTTGATCGACGCCCTGAAGTGACCCTTAACGTGGGGCTTGTGAGGACCTTTTCGCCTCAGACTTTGTATCTAGCTATCAGTAGGCAAGGAGTAGGCGAGGATGCAAAAAGAGAAATAGAGAGAGGAAGAGAGAAAGGGGAGTGAAATGGAGGTGGTGCTACTGAGTGAAGGTGTGAAGTGTGTGTGTGTGTGTGTGTGTGTGTGTGTGTGTGTGTGTGTGTGTGTGTGTGTGTGTGTGTGTGTGTGTATTATTTTTCACTCTATTTTCGTCTCAAAAATAGTATTACCCACACATACACACCTAATAAAACACATATACACACACACCACACACACACACACACACACACGATAAAAGAAGAGGAAAAAAATCGAGTCTACACACAGGGAGAAAAGACCGAGCTGATATATGACTTGGATTGAAAACATTGCCTGGATAGTTAATTAGTCGGTCTATCTTTTGGTCTGTTGGTCTGTTGGTTGGTCTGTCTGTCTGTTGGTCTGTTGGTCTGTTGGTCTGTCTGTCTGTTGGTCTGTTGGTCTGTCTGTCTGTCTGTCTGTCTGTTATAATCCTGTGAGAGAGTTAATTAATTTCTTACTAAATCGTTGTGTCCCCGAGTGTGTCAAGGCAGGAGGAGTATTAAAAGACAGACCGTAAGGGATTTTTGCACGGCGTTGTATGTTTCTAAGGAATGATGGTGATTGTTGGTGTGGTGAAGCCTCCTCCTCCTCCTCCTCCTCCTTTTTTTTCTCCTACTATTTTTCTTCTTCATCATCCTTCTCTTGTCTTTCTCTTTCTTATATTCTAGTTCTCTTTGTTTAGTTCGTTGTGGTGATTTGGTATTGTCATCACGCCTGCATGCTTGCCCCTCTCTCTCTCTCTCTCTCTCTCTCTCTCTCTCTCTCTCTCTCTCTCTCTCTCTCTCTCTCTCTCTCTCTCTCTCTCTCTCTTTTTATCTATATGTCTCTCATATATACTGTTACAATAATGCTTTTTTCTCCCTCCTCCTCCTCCTCTTCTCTCTAGTTCCTCCAATTATCTTCCTCACCTTCCTTGTAATTCTAGTTTATTTTCATTCTCACTCTTTTCCTCCTTCGTCTTTTCCAAAACTCTTTATCAATTTTATATATTGGTATTATTATCTTCATTTCTTTTACTTTTCGTTTTTCTCCTCCATCCTCTGGTTATTTTCCTCAGCAAGTATTATATTCCTTCACCTCATTCTCATATATTTTTCATCTATTTCCTCACGTATTTCTTTTCACTAATTATTTTTGGTGTTATCTATCTGGTATTATCATCTCATTTCTTTTTCTTTTATTGGCCTCTTCCTCCTATCTACTTGTTGCCCTTCCGATCCCTTCCCAGTGTAATTTCCACTTTAATTACTTGCTTCCTTTCATTTTAACTTCCTTCAGTGCTCCATTATTAGCAATCTTTCTTTTTTCTCTTTTATTTATCAATTTCTCTTTTTCCAACCAACCATTCACACTTTAAATGGTCACTAATAATCACTAAATCGTATATTTACACCAATTTATGTTTTTATCTCTAACTTCACATTTCTTTCAATATCAAAAGAGGTTATATATTTTTTTTACCTCCCCTTTACCTACCTGTCCTTTCTTAATCAACGCAGCTTTCTCTCCTCTACCTTGTTATCTACCTGGAGGAATCGTTACCTGTCGCATCTCTCACTAACTAGACCTTCCTTCCCTACTCTCCCCTTTTATAACTTTTCTACTCTCCCTCCTCCTCCTCCTCCTCCTCTTCCTTCTTCATCCTCACCGTCTTATTTCCTTCTATCCTCCTTTCCTTCCCTTACTTCCATTACCTCAAAATCTTTCAATAATGAGATCCTGCACTGTGTAGGACTCAATTCTCCTCCTCCTCCTCCTCCTCCTCCTAAGCTACAACAGGGATTATGGCTTCACACCTCCTTGCCCCGCCTCAAGTGAAGGCTATAAGGTTGTGAGTCTCGGTGTTAAGGAAGGCAGCCGCGCCCTTGGAACCAGAGGACAAGGAGGTCGAGAAGCAGTTGTCACCTACGTACGCAGGTAAGAGTACACAGGTGCCTCAGGTAAGAATAGAACCAATATCGATATAAGGATGAGGAGGAGGAGGAGGAGGAGGAGGAGGAGGAAGAAGAGAAGGATGTGGTGGAGTTATCGCCAGTGAACCTTTGACGTGCGGTAAGGAATAAGTGAGAGAGAGAGAGAGAGAGAGAGAGAGAGAGAGAGAGAGAGAGAGAGAGAGAGAGAGAGAGAGAGAGAGAGAGAGAGAGAGAGAGAGAGAGTGCTTACCTCACTAGCTAGACCAATCACTCTTCATCAACAGTGCCTAATTGCAAACAACAAACAGTATGGAATGTGTCTCTGCTCAGCCTCTAACCAGTCCTGGAAGCCCCGCCCCACCTAACCCCGCCCCGCACCCACCCTACCTCACCCACCCACATCCCAAGACAATTAACCTGCCTCACAGCACCGCCCTCACCTCCACACCAGCCCAGTGCAGGTGAAATCAGCCTCATTGCCTTAACAAACTCGTACCTCAGACTGACCACAGTAAAAGAGCAATGGGACCCAAAACAGCATGGTGTCTTCAAGCCCATTTTAACCATTATTAGTATTCAAGGCTTGCTTACACCTCAATCACCTCGATCATCAGCCTAGTTAGCCCACCCAAACCTCAGTCTTCAACCCAACCCAACGCAACTCAACCCAGCGCGACCCAGCCCAACCCTAAGCCCAGATCAGACCAGCACGATTCGACGAGGCATTACCAAGGGAGGTCACGAATGATTTCAAGCCCGACACTCACGACTAAACTGATAATATGTAATGAAGAAGCACATGTATCATAGACGTCACGCTTCTTACAGTAACTAATGCTATTTTTTTTCTCTCTCACAGATGATCAATGTGGTCGTCGGCTAAGCGGCGACAAGTACACAACACTTAATTAGGGGCCTTGATAGCAGGCACCACGCATGTTAATAAATGTGGCGGGAGGCAAGGAGGGAAGAGAGTGGAAAGGGGGAGGAAAAAAAAGGGAAACAGGATGCAACCAGTACAAGATTGAAACCTGAAACCTGAAACACACACACACACACACACACACACTCACACACACACACACACACACACACACACACACACCCACACACACACACACACACACGGTGATGATCAGTTAATAGGGCTTGAGGAAGATGTTATTACCCCTCGTTCATCTTGCTCTCAAAGGGGCCTAAGATTGCCTATTGCAACGCCAATTTCACGTCAGATTACAAATTTACCTTCATATTTCAAACGCCAAAACTATGCCTCCCACTGTCATTGGCACTTAGGTGGAAAATAAAATACGAATCACCAAGAATAAAGTTATATTTTCCTATTATTAAAATGAAATCATCTTGTTAATTATAAAACATTAATTAATTCGAGTCAGAAACAGAAAACTACGGAACACATCACAAAGTTTTGGGGGATTTGTTTAGTTATGCCTCTGTGTGTGTGTGTGTGTGTGTGTGTGTGTGTGTGTGGTGTGTGTGTGTGTGTGTGTGGTGTGTGTGTGTGTGTGGGAAAGGGACAGAACAGAGGCGTTGAATCATGGAGTTTGTATGTGTATGTGTGCAACCATGTATGTGTATGTGTGTGTGTGTGTGTGTGTGTGTGTGTGTGTGTGTGTGTGTGTGTGTGTGTGTGACCCTTCATCGGCATGACTAAAGCAGCCACACAAACCACTCCCTGTTTCCTCACTCTCCCTCTCCCTCCTACACTCCTACCTTCCCTTCCCTTCCCTCCTTCCCTCGTCCTTTCCTCTTCCCTCCCTAAACATCAGTGGCAAAGGACACGAATCAACGCCGTAAACAGTGACCTAAAGCAGCACATTAAAAAGGAATCATTGTTATTACTATTATTATTATTATTGCTGTTATTATTATTGCTGTTATTATTATTGTTGTTGTTGTTGTTGTTGTTGTTACCTAGAAAAGCAGTGAAGCGCTGAGGAATAAATACACGTTGGGGGAGAGAGAAAAAATATTAATCTGTTGCTCTGTAAAAGTAATAAAAACGAAAGGTCAAAAGTAATTTCAACATTGATAGTGTTGACAAAATTACTGCGTGTTAAATATTGAAAGTGAAATATAAGTAAATAAATAAATAAATAAATAAATACGTAAAGGGAGATATTGCGCAGTTCCCTTATCAAAACAAAATTATACGCATGAGGGAAGAGAAAATCTGACCTTCAAGGCAAGAAATTCTGGAAAACCTCGGTGTATAAATCCTTCAAAAAGGATTTTCTGGAAATTAATGTGTCTGCATACAACACATTGGAAAAAAAAAAAAACCAAAGAAATAAAAATAAAAAATAAAGAAATACAATATGTTATACACAACATATTATTTTCATCACTTCATAATTCCGTGAAAAAATATATCTAAAAAAAAAATTAAAAAGTACAATATAATGAAAGAAAAAATAATTTGAACAAACACGGTGAAAAATATCTCAAAACAGGATGAAAAATACTAATAAAAAGCTTTATACATCACAAAGGATCATGGAAGAAAGAAAGATGAAAAGTTCAAACACACTCATAAGGTACTGAAACCTGATAAGGCAACAGTCACATTAATAAAAGAATAAGAACAAAAGCGAACGAAAAAAAACTGAACACAAAATACAAATAAAATATAATATAATGAAAATGTAAAGGAACAACCTGTATCCTTTCCTTTAATTGTGAGCGAATGAAAAAGACACGAACAATATTTTGAAGCACGCACACGCACACGCACACACACACACACACACACACACACACACACACACACACGTTGAAATAAAAATATTGAGAACAAAAGTTATTGGTGAATTTCTTGCCCACCAGACAAAGAGAGAGAGAGAGAGAGAGAGAGAGAGAGAGAGAGAGAGAGAGAGAGAGAGAGAGAGAGAGAGAGAGAGAGAGAGAGAGAGAGAGAGAGAGAGAGAGAGAGAGAAAGGAGCACTGAAAACATATTACTGATAATGGAGATACAATGCAAAAACCAAAAGGCAATTTCAAGACTAATTCACACACGCACACGCACACACGCACGCACACGCACACACACACACACACACGCACACACCATTAACAATTAACTCTTCACTTTTCACACACGACAAAAACAAAGGAATCACAACCCGATACTAACGCCACAATAATTGAACACAAAACTCTCTTTCGATACAACTTAAAATCGCTTCATTTTTAGAGACAAGAGAAAATTAATTGGTGTGATCTTTTTCCCCTTGGAGAGATGGAGGGATGGAGGAAAGAAAGAGAAAAAAGGGGAGGGAGAGAAGGAGGGAGGGAGGAAAGGTCACGGTATTCTCTCCCTTCTCTCAGTCCAGTACATGATAAGAGAAGAGAAGAAAAAGGGAATCAATTTTCTTCTGTACTTATTATCTGCTTTTTTCCCTTGACTTTCTCTCCTTCTTTCGTTCTTCAATATTTCCTCCACTAGCCCTTTTTTTTTCCTCCTTCCACCCAACTTCCTTCACTCCATCACCGCTATCTATTCTGCGTTCCTTCTTCTCCCTCCCCTAAACACCTCCATCAAACTTTATTTCTCCCTTCTTCCATCCCATCTTCCTTCCTTTCACCTCCAGCTATGGCCAATTCCCTAAAACGACCCCAAGTCCAATCATCTACCTCTCTAAAAACGTAAAATGGGAACCTTACCTTTTAATCATGGATATTTTCTTGACATCCTTCAGTAAATACCAAGTTTCTGGCTGTTTATGCAAAGTTACGATGAGTGTGTGTGTGTGTGTGTGTGTGTGTGTGTGTGTGTGTGTGTGTGTGTGTGTGTGTGTGTGTGTGTGTGTGTGTTTTCAATGTAAATACTTGCTCCTACTGTTTATTTACCTCTGCCTACGTCTGCCTGTTTGTTTGTCTGTTTATAGCTGCATTCACTCCCGGCAGAGATCGCTTTATCTCACCCACTCTTTGCACCTTTCCTCCGTGTTTACCTGCATGACTCTATGTTGCAGCGTGTTTACCTATCTTCATATGCATGTAGGTGTCTTGTATGTCTATCCATCTCATTACCATCCCTCTGTGTCCGTTTCTCATTTATATTTTAGTCTCACCTTTAATTTCTGTACCTCATCTCAGTTTCTATATGTTTATTATTCTCTGTATCTCACTTCTAATTTATCTTTCTTCCATCTATCTCTCTACCTCATCTCTGGTTGTGGCTTTTCTATCCCTCTATATCAGCTATGTCTGTGTGTGTCTGTCTCTGTTCATCTCTCTAGCTTGTCCTCCTAGTCCTATCTGTCTGTCTATTCGTCTCTGGTCTGTCTGTCTGTCCCTGCCTTGGTTCTGTGGTTAATCCCGTAGCTTCCCCTCGACCACGACAAGGAGCAGCGGGTCACTCACCACCACTACGAAATACGACCTTCACTTCCTACTCTCAACTAAGGAAGAGGCAAGTATGAGAGGCAGAGGAATCTTAAAGAGAGTCTGTATTCATCTCTCTCTCTCTCTCTCTCTCTCTCTCTCTCTCTCTCTCTCTCTCTCTCTCTCTCTCTCTCTCTCTCTCTCTCTCTCTCTCTCTCTCTCTCTCTCTCTCTCTCTCTTTCTTTTCGCTTTCTGGGAAATAAAATTGGACAGACTTTCTCGTTTACTGTGAAATTTCTCCTTAACATTATGTCTAAGCTTGCACATCCCTCCTCCTCCTCCTCCTCCTCCCCCTCCTCCTCCTCCTCCTCCTCCTCCTCCTCCTCCTCCTCCTCCTCCTCCTTCCACGTGGGGGAGGAGGAGGAGGAAAGGTCAAATCTGGGGGCAAGAAAGACCTACCCTTCTTCTCCAGAATATTTAGACTTGCAGAATCAACACGATGTAAGGAAAAAATACATCCATAAAACATGCAATATAAATCTTACACAGACACACACACACACACACACACACACACACACACACACACACACACACACACACACACACACACACACACACACACACACACACACATAAATACATATATTCATACCAAAGCACTCTATGAAAGATGAGAGAAAGAGAGAGAGAAAAAAGAAAGAGAGTAAAGAGTAAAGATTCGTCAGTGTTTCCTTGACTATAGACGGAGGAATAAAATGAGCAGGATCGGATTCCCTTTAGGTGGGTTACAAATCTCCTTTTATGGGACTCTCGCGGCACACAGTCTGCCTTCATCGAGTTTATCTTCCCTTCCCTGCATGCGAGGAAGCAAGGGAAGGATAAAGATGGCTAAGAGAGAAAGGGAGATGGGAAAGGTGAGGAAGAGTAAATGATAAAAAATGAAATGATGATAATAATAGAAATAATAGTTTTCTTATAGCTTGCTGGAATAGGATATAAAATTCAAAACAAACTGAACGATAGAAACCAATACAAAACAAACTGAATAAAACATAACTTAGCTTCAACACGTTTCCCAATATATTTAATTCTTGGAAGTTATAATTTTTTTCCAAAACTTCAATTTCTTACACAACTTTTTTTTTTCTTTATACAAAAAAAATCATAATTTCAACAACTCATAATTCAAAAAAATACTTTAAACAATATTTTAACACATATATTTCTGCTTTCACTCACATTCACACCATCTGCTGCCTTGTGTGATTTATATATATATTTTTTTTCTTTAATTGTCTTTATATTTATGTATTTTAAATTTTAGCATTTTTTAATAGCTTGTTCGTAGTAGTAATAATAGTATTGGTAGTAGAAGTAATAGTAACAGTAGTAACAGTAGTAGTAGTAGTAGTAGTAGTAGTAGTAATAGTAGTAGTAGTATATAAGATAATGACAAAATGAATAGCAAAATAATAACAATAATAATAATAATAATAATAATAATAATAATAATAATAACAATAGTAGTACCAGTCAATATTCCTTTTATATTATACAAAACCTTGACTCTTGACACCCCGTTGATATCTCCGATCCCGCCCATAATATGTTGAACAATATTTATGAGTAGATTATAGGCAGGTAACAATCTCCCAATCTCTCTCTCTCTCTCTCTCTCTCTCTCTCTCTCTCTCTCTCTCTCTCTCTCTCTCTCTCTCTCTCTCTCTCTCTCTCTCTCTCTCTCTTTATCTATATATCTATCTATCTAGAATTTATTTATGGGACAGTGAGAGAGAGGGAGACAGAAAAAGAGAGTGAGTAAGAGAGAAAGAGAGAAAAAGAAACTATAACTTACTCTCTCTCTATTGCATTTTACTTTAATCTATGACTAATTTGCAAAATATAGTGTTGTGTAGATCTCTTTTTTTTCTTTCTCTTTTTTTTTCTATAACCTATCCTTCTCCTTTTTGTTTTTAGTCTTCTTATACCTTCCTTCCTTCCTTCTTTCTTTCTCTCTCTCTTCCTTTCTTTCTTCCTTTCTTTCTTTCTATCTTCCTCCCTTCTTCCTTTCTTCTCTGAGTGACACAACGACAAACACAAGGATGTCCTACTTTCCCTTCTCTCTCTCTCTCTCTCTCTCTCTCTCTCTCTCTCTCTCTCTCTCTCTCTCTCTCTCTCTCTCTCTCTCTCTCTCTCTCTCTCTCTCTCGTAGAAAAAATAGAGAAAGAGGAAGAGAGAGAGAGAGAGAGGTAATGGAAGTATGTATAAAGAGGAGGAGAGTAAACAGGAAACAGAATCAAGCAAGAGAGGAGAGTGATTGTAAAAAAGAGGAAGTGCTTGTCAATGTAACTGTAAACAAACTTATTTTCAGTG
>JAPQNM010000017.1:9865844-9868344 GCA_029783475.1 Metacarcinus magister | reverse complement strand
GTAAATGAGGACGGTGTGAAGTAAGATCTAAAGAGGCGCATTTGTCATGTTGTAGGGCAGCCTGATGGGCCGGGCTGCTACACCCTTCACCTGCTCACAACACCAATGACGTCCTCACCACCACCGTCCATCTAGTTAGTTACCCAGACACCCTCACCTTGGTAATTGGTTGTAGCAAGGTAGGTTAGGTCGTCACTTGACCGGCAAATTGACCTGAACTGACTACACAAGACGTAACTTTAGTCTTTCAGCAAGCTATAGAGCGTTGCCGAGCCTCTCACCAACATTCCAGTGATTGACGTTTCGTGTACAAATTATCGTAAATGTTCACGGCTAAAAATAAGGAGAGAAAAAATCCTTTAGCGTTGTGGAAATGAACGTTATCGTCCCATAACTCGATTTCCCGAGCAATATACAATTATTTGTATTTCATTATTTATAACAAAGTTAAATTATACAACATATGAAGTTTAAAATATGATTAACCTAACTTGCATTCGACGCTCGTGACTTAGTCGATTGAAATATTTAGGAAAATACTTTATGGTAAGTGAAAAATGGCCGTAATGGGTGTTGAACCAGAGGGAAGGCGGCCAGCTGAGCGAACCAAAGTGAATCGATCGATAGACAACATACCCAGTGTTTGCCTTTAATTATTTTTACGGCCTTATATGAATTAACCGTAAAAAGAACGCTCGCCTCTGTGTGCATAACGAATCCAGGTGTGTGATTCGACCTGGTGAGCTTCATTCATTACATTGTTACTTAATTAAAAAAAAAACACCTGTTGTACCATTTACCGCATAGTTTTCTTGGAACAAAATCGTACTGTAATTATTTTTCTGTAATGATGACAAGGTACCAGGTGATTATTTTGTACAATTATATGAAGAAGAAAAAAAAGTTATACACGAGGTGACCAACGTGACCTTTGAGTGCATTCACACGCACAACATTATTCACAGGTAACGGTGATCTAAAAATTACTATCAGTCTCACCTGGACCTAATTTGGCACCCTTATCTGCAGCCTCGATCTCAAGCATTCGTACCTGACACCTGCATTGATGTTACTGTTAGCGTCGGCAAACACCTACACAAGTAAACAATTAACAGGACCCAAGGAACGGGAGGTAAATGCACCTGTTAAGCTCTACCTGGAGGGACGGATGCGGGAAACACCTGAATAATTAACTCGTAATGGCTGTAAGATGGGACGATTTGGGTCCGTCTTTCACCTGTCCTCAGCTCAACAGGTGAAGACTTACTGCAGGTGAGGGGGAGGTGAAGGGGGAGGGGAGGCTTGGATGAACAGGTGGGTCAGGTGTAGATCAGAGTTAATGAGATATCGCCGTCACTCTTGCCCTTCCACCTGTCTACACTTCAACCAAGGGAAGCAAAGGGGGAAAGGGGAGGAAAAGGGGACACATCACTACCTTACGTTCTCTTGGTGCTACACACAGGAGTAAAGGCGGGGAATGGCTCTCTCTCTCTCTCTCTCTTTCTCTCTCTCTCTCTATCAATGTTAAATAAATAATAAAATACTGCTGCCGCTACGAAAAAAGAAAGGAGTTAACAGTTGAGAGGAACTCCGCAAACTGCATCGCTTTCAGGTCACCTCCGCCGCCTCTTTAAAAGCTTCCTGGACAAGGGGATCGAAAGTCTGTCCTAAGCCCACCAGTCACCTGAATTTACTTGAGCGAATACACCAACGAACCTTCCCTAAGCTCTATTAGCATCTCTGTTGAGTAATAAATAAAATAAATTGACAGTAAAAGTTGCAGAATAATCTAACGTCACCACCTATCCGCCGCCCATTATTCCAGAGTTCTAGGAGAAAAAGGAGAGATATTCAACATTTATCATGATTTTGGTTCATATAATATTCATTGTATCCTGATTCTCAAAGTCTCAGCGTGTTGGGAATTTTTACACGTTGACCATAAAATGTGTTTTGCCAACGCATTAAATTTTCAGAACATCAAATCGCTCGCAGTAACTTCCACCCACAAAATATATATACATAGCAGTGTGCAGCAGGGACGAACTTAGACAAATAATGAGGATTTCTGCCGCACATCTTTTACATTTTAACGCATTTTACTTCTATATATATATTTTTTTTATGTGTTCGAATCCTATTATTCCCCTTTTTAATATTCCAGTTCGACTCGTCACGGCGGCCGAATGCATTGTAATGTTGACTCGACTCGACTACAACACCTGGTGACCGACTGTTAGAAGATGCCCCGCCCCGCCCCGCCCCATCTGGCCGCCGCGGGGACGGGGCTCCTCACTCACCTGCGCTGGCCGTCCAATCAGCTGCCGCCTAGAGGGCCGCCGGGGAAGCCGACATTGTCACCTCTGTTTCTCGCTATATCGACTAACTTTTATCAATGTTTTTGTGTTCAGTGGTAAACCTGCTTTTCTATATCCGTTTACAGGACCGTCACACTTTTTTTCTTATCTTCCCGACGTGAAAAAACTTGAGAACCGATATC
>JAPQNM010000017.1:9848344-9863344 GCA_029783475.1 Metacarcinus magister | reverse complement strand
TGGGGAGAGTGTGTCAGCCAAGGAGTTTAAGGCTGACCTTTCCAAGCAAGACTAGGTAGGGAGAAGACGTCAGGCAGGTGGAGGGAAGGACTGAAGAGGAGGATTACATACAGGATTACATATAGGATTACATAGGATTACATAGGAAGAATAGATACCAGAAGATTTGTTATTGTATGATAATGGTTTATGATTAATTACATGTGGGAGTTAAAATAGAATAATGCAAATAGGAGGAAGAGGAGGAAGAGGAGGAGGAGGAGGAGGAGGAGGAGGAGGAGGAGGAGGAGGAGGAGGAGGAGGACGAGGAGGAAGAGGAAATTCTGTAATAGGGAAAAGCTTATTAACTCAATATTGTTAAGGCAAGAGGACAAAAATCATGAAGCCTAATTATAAAGTTTTGCGCCTCCAGAAAATTGAAGACGGAAGAAAATAATTGAGTGAAGAAAAAAAAACAATAAAAAAAAAGGTCCTTATTTTGACCTGTTTGTGCAAAATCTTTTAAAAGGAAGAAAACAGACCGGAAAAAAATAAAGAATTACACAGAGGAACAAAGATAGATACACAGACATACACACAGACAGAGAGACAAATAATAATAATAATAATAATAATAATAATAATAATAATAATAATAATAATAATAATAATAATAATAATAATAACAATAATAATCGTCCCGTGTTCAGTGTTCCTCCCCATCCCTGTTTTATCCATTACTTTCTCTTGACCGCAGCTCATGCTCTCCCTTTTGCCGAACCCACAGGGCGTGAGGAGGGGGGGGGGAGGGTCCTTTGATTTATGTTACCAGAGTGTTTCTTGGAGGAGGAGGAGGAGGAGGAGGAGGAGGAGGAGGAAGAGGCGAGATAAGGAGAACTGTTTGTACCCAGTTACCATAACCCGTCTGTGTCACTTCTGTGTGTGTGTGTGTGTGTGTGTGTGTGTGTGTGTGTGTGTGTGTGTGTGTGTGTGTGTGTGTGTGTGTGTGTGTGTGTGTGTGTGTCGTGCCAAACTCATCACACCGTGTAAGTATGCATGTATGCACCCAACAATTGCATATGCACATCCTCATGCTTTTTATGGGTAGGTGCATAAGGCAGTTTGCTGGATCGTGTGTGTGTGTGTGTGTGTGTGTGTGTGTGTGTGTGTGTGTGTGTGTGTGTGTGTATCTTTATCATAAAAAAAAGTCGGATGTGTTGGTTTGAGTGCGCGTCAATCACACACACACACACACACACACACACACACACACACACACACACACACACACACACACACACACACACACACACCTTCCCTCCTACGCCAAACTGTCACATTCCCTCACATACACAAGTGACAATTCTTAACCCAAGAGAAAAATAAGAACGTAAGTGATATTTATTGTGTACCTTACTTACGATCTAGGAGGAGGAGGAGGAGGAGGAGGAGGAGGAGGAGGAGGAGGAGGAGGAGGAGGAGGGAGTCAGTACACTTCATGAACCTAAGAAGTTATGAAATTATATATATTTTTTCATACATTTATATTCTCTTGCAATTATACCAAATACGGCCGCGGTGTGAGCAAGATAAGCACACTATTATCATCACCACTAATAATAATGATAATAATAATAATAATAATGATAATAATAATGATACGAGTGAGTGACGTGACCATGATGACCTGACCACAATGACCTGACCACCATCTAAGTACGCACACACGCCAGTCACGAAGCAGATGACGTACACGCACGAGATACCACAATATGGCTCGCACGCACGGAAACCAGCACACGCACACGCACACACACACACACACACACACACACACACACACACACACACACACACTGCATTCAATCAGCCGCGGCATCCAGTGTGTCTCAAATTAGGGCCATCCTGTTTTGGCTGGAGTTAAGTGAAGATTGAGTGATAATTTGTTTTTTCCTCACTGCTGCATCAGGCCACGAGACCTTCCTTTGGTATTCTAAGTCTGTAAGTCTCGCAATACTTCAACATAAAACCTTCAATTTTCTTGCATCGAGGAGGAAAGATAAACTAAATACTATGTAGGGTAAGAGAAGACTATGATAGATTAGTATATGTATTAGAATTTATCTTATACGTCGGAGTAAATGGAGTATTGATACATTATATACATTATGAAAAATATCCCAAGGTCATGTAAGTCACAAGGGAAGACGTGGTGTTCAAATAGCTAGATATATAATACATACATACGTGTTTGCATTGTTAAAACTGCATTATATATGTATGGAAAAATTAAATTTGTCATAATAATGTTTTCTATCCTAAATGAATGATGAAAAAATTTAACGTGTCAAAAATTTATTTATTTATCGCAAATGAATTATGGAAAATTGAAACTTGTCACGATTTTGTTTTCTGTTTTAAAAAATTCATGTTAAAATAAATGGTAAAATGTTTCATTTCACCTCTATTCTGTATTAAAAACACCACCATTCCTACGTGTAACCACCAGCCTCGAAGGAAGTGTATTTAAAAGTATCCTATTATAACTTATTTAGTAACTTATTAAAGCTATGTATTAATTTTTCAAGCCTTTTCGATAACTGTAAGGAATTCAAGTTACAGGCGGAGTGTTCACAGTTAAATAAGGACACGTGTGTTTATATAATGTCGTGCCCCGGAGGCTGTCCCAAAATTTTTACTGCAATATTCATAACAAAAAAATTCAAAATCAATATATGAAAGTACAGCTATTTTTCATCCATTCGTTAAACAAGTATTCCAATATTTCAGTGTTCCCTTCTAAAAGCATGATTAACAACACTTGCACTTGTATCACTCGTTAAACTAATGAAAGCCACGTTAAAGTAATATTTTATACATGACATATTCATCACAACAAATTGAAACACAAAAAAAATTGTAAATATTCAATCAAACACAGGATGGACATGACATACCAACATAACTGCGACATTTATTTTATCTTTTTTTCCTCCCCCGGTAAAGAGATAAATTGTAGTTATAGCGGTGGTGTGTAAAAACAGGATGCACCTATTCATGCCTCACACGCCAACAAGCATCTCACTCAACCCTCTTGGCTCAACTTCTTATTTAACACGACTTTTAAATATTTTCTTTTCCTCCATTTTGAATTTTTTTGTTCTCTTCTCGTACTCGCTATGTTCAATTCATCGACTCATTCCTTTCATACTTTCATCTCTTTCCTTCTCCTCCGTTTTTGGTAATTCTCCTCTTCTTGTGTTCCTCATTGTTCCTATTACTTATTATTTTCCTCCACTTAAAATTAAAAAATATATCAGCAACATTTTCAAATATTACCTGTACAACAAACAAATGCACATCAGCTTACGTGTCGAATTCCTTGATAATAATAGATGAGAAAAGTCACCTAAAAATATCAATAGTTTCGTATTACAGAAGAGAGTTGGATTCTTTTCACTATGAAGATATTAAATGTTCTTCACTCCTTACCTCTAAATAAAGGAAAACATGATACCTTGTACGAATTTTACACTCACACACACACACCCACACCCACACACACACACACACACACACACACACACACACACACACACACACAGTCAGTCAAACATTATCTGATACCAAATAAATAAAACCATACCATTTATAAAGACAAAAAAAATAATACACATAACAGCCCCACATATTTCTTCCTGCGTCGTGTTACCTGCAGACAAACGGTGAAAGGTAAGAGGAGCACTTACCTAAGAGCCTCACACCCATCCAACTCAAGAGCACTCCCGCCTTGCACTGCATCTTACCTGTAATTAAGAAAAAGAAGAAACATGTATAATCTGATAAACACAATCCTACGTAGTTTATGTTAATGGCCAAGAGAAAAAGAAACTGAGAAAGAGAAAGATAGAACATGAATATTTTTTTTTCGATATCCTTAATTTGCTTCACTAACTGTCCATCTAAATAACTTATCACCACGTTATTAACACGAACATTTTGGTTGCAGGAATGAAATCAAAAATAATGACTTTCGTTTCACACAGAAGCTAATTTACTCCCATCTCCTCAGTCTCCTCCACCTCACGCGGCCCATAATTACATCCAACACATGCTGCAAACACGCTAATTGAGCTTGAACGCTATATAACCATCCAATTAGGTAGTTAGCCCGAGGTAAAATATAATGAACTGAAAAACGGTTATTGATACGGTGGTAGGAAGCCTTAAGAGAAAGAAAATAAAAAAATAAACTTTGGGTGGAGTACTAAACTAAAGCAAACTGTTGTAAATTGTTGCAAATTGGTTGGGTTATATATTATTCATTTATTCATTTAATTAATAGACTTTTTTTTACGTATCTGTATATATGAGAGTTTAATTGTAATGGATGCATGTTCAGGTTGGCCACAGCTCTCTCTCTCTCTCTCTCTCTCTCTCTCTCTCTCTCTCTCTCTCTCTCTCTCTCTCTCTCTCTCTCTCTCTCTCTCTCTCTCTCTCTCTCTCTCTCTCTCATATACATATACTCTGTTATTTTACGGATTCTCTTCCACTCACTCTCTTACACACACACACACACACACACACACACACACACACACACACACACACACACACACACACACACACACACACACACACACACACACACACCTCACTCAACCCCTGCATGTCACCTTGGCATAAATCACGTTGTTGCATGCAAATTCCACCAAGTGTTTGCATGCTTACTTGTCAGGCGGGAAGGAAGGTACGAAGGTGGAAGGGAAGGTACAAGGGGGGAGGAAGGGAAGGTATTGGGGGGGGGGAAGGTATTGGGAGGGGGAAGGCAAGGTACGAGAGGGGGGGGGAGGGGTCAGTGGTGAGTTAATTAAGAGCACACGGAGCCTTCTACTACCTGTTGTGCCTCAGGTGTGTATGCTACTCCCCCATTTTACCTCCAATCTTCCTCCTCTTTTTTTTTCATCCCATCTTTCTTCCCTTTTTTTTCATCCCCTCCCCCTCCCCTTGACCCCCCCCCCTTGGATTACCTATAGGGTAGAGCCAATTACCGAGCATGCAAACACTATCTCAGGTGTTCTACGATCGCTAATGGAAGGCAGCGAAATGTTATGAAACCACCAATTGCACAAGGTAGTTTGAAGGTGCTCCCCAAAACCCTGCAGGAGTGAGTGTGTTTTGGTGCCTGTCTATCTTGTCTGTCTGTCTGTCTGTCTGTCTGTCTGTTTGTCGGTTCGCTGGTGAGAGTTATTGTTCATGAATATTCAGTATAATTGATGAGTGCGTTGAGTGCGTGTGTGCGTGCGTGTGCGTGTGTGTGTGTGCGTGTGTGTGTGTAAGTGCGTGCGGCTTCCTGCCCTGCCTGTATGTATGTATGTATGTATCGTCCTACTTTCCTTCCCTCATGTATGTTTATCTTTTTTTCCTTCTTCTTTGTTTCTCTCTCTCTCTCTCTCTCTCTCTCTCTCTCTCTCTCTCTCTCTCTCTCTCTCTCTCTCTCTCTCTCTCTCTCTCTCTCTCTCTCTCTCTCTCTCTCTCTCTCTCTCTGTGTGTGTGTGACGAATCCTTTGCTTGCCTCGCTTAAATACAATCACTCTCGCTACTCGTCGCTGTAGGAGGAAAGCCGCTGACGGATACACAACCTTGGTAGACCCACCAAATATGTACCAAATTGCCACCTATCAAACAGGTGTAAAAAGTGGACAGGTGTCAGGGCGGGTGGTGGACGACGAGGGAGTAACAGGAGAAGGTGGAGAAAGAGAAGGAGGAGGAGGAGGAGAGGAGGAGGAGGAGGAGGAGGAGGAGGAGGAGGAGGAGGAGGAGGTAAAAATGATGTAACTCAGGGAAGGTGAACACGAAATGAAAGATGATAATGATGATGTTAGTGAAGTAAGGAGAAGCAATGAAAAAAAAAAAAAGGAAGAAGTGAGGAATAGAAAGGAAGAGAGGAATGAGTTGTATAAATAGATTTTCGTGTCCAATGGGAAACGAGAAACCATCTAAATTATCTGTTTTCAATTATCTTAAACCTAATCAAGATATTTATTCCTCCTCCTCCATCTCCTCCTCCTTCTCCTTCGCTGTCCTCACCTTTCTTTTCCCCGTACCCTCTGTTCCTCCTCCTCCTCCTCCTCCTCCTCCTCCTCCTCCTCTTCCCATTCCTCCCTCCTTCCACAATGTTGCCATACCACCTCCCGATCATAGCTAGGAGACAGATGGCCACTTGCAACTCAACCTTAAAAATCTAGTCAATGTTGATTGGTACATCTGCAGTGTGCTCCTGTTTCTTTGCTATCTTACACACTCTCTTTCTCTCTCTTTCTCTCTCTCTCTCTCTCTCTCTCTCTCTCTCTCTCTCATATAAGAAATTTCTGCAATACATCTGTCAGAACATTTTATAATGGCTGATTACACTTGTCTGCCAGGAATTTCTAGCATACAGAGAGAGAGAGAGAGAGAGAGAGAGAGAGAGAGAGAGAGAGAGAGAGAGAGAGAGAGAGAGAGAGAGAGAGAGAGAGAGAGAGAGAGAGAGAGAGAGAGAAACCGACATACAGCCAGACACACAGAAACAGACAGATACACAAACAGAGAGTAACGGCAGATTAGAGGAGGAGAAGAAAAAGACAGACAACAGTCATAATGTTTGAGAAAGGTTACTGTGAGAGCCACGATAACTGTCACTCGAATCTTTCAAGGGTACGGAAGAGGAGGAGGAGGAGGAGGAAGAGGAGGAGGAGGAGGAGTAAGAGGGTACACTCGGGTACATGAAGGTACACACACTACTATACGAGGTAGACAAATACACAACAGACAAAAAAGCAATACAAAAACAGAAAGAGAAAAAGAAAAAGAGAGAGTGGGACCAAAAAAAAAAAAGAGAAAGAGAAAGAGAGAGAGGGAGCATGCCGATAACGCAAAGAGGTCCTTTTACAGATCATATGTTTGGGCTTGGGTTCAAAGGCAATGTTTAGCGTCCAACCCACAACATACACCAGCCCCAGGCCACACAGGTACACCCAGGTACAAGACAATCAGGAACGCTTCAGGTGTGCACAAAGGACCCGCCAGTGATAAGAGATAAGCCTGCAGGAGGAAGGAGGAGGAGGAGGAGGAGGAGGAGGAGGAGGAGGAGGAGGAAGGAAAGAGGGTAAGATACGAGCAGGAAAAAGGGTGAGATAAGAGAAGAAGTGATGCAGAGGTGTTGGATAGAAGAGAGAGAGAGAGAGAGAGAGAGAGAGAGAGAGAGAGAGAGAGAGAGAGAGAGAGAGAGAGAGAGAGAGAGAGAGAGAGAGAGAGAGAGAGAGAGAGAGAGAGAGAGAGGAGAAAAGAAAAAATATGTGTCCCTTAGTAGGAATTCTAAGCACTCACTAGCATCTACTCCGCCCTTCTTACCCCCCCTAACACACACACACACACACACACACACACACACACACACACACACACACACACACACACCCTTCCACTCAAAAAAGGACACGCCACTCCTAACCTTCCTTCAATTCGCATTATTTTCCGCACATGTCACACTCCCTGCACACACACGCACGCACACACACACACACACGCACACACACACACACACACACACACACACGTTCACAAGCCATCATCATTCCACGCAGCAACGCCTACAACACGTCTAATCTACACACACCCTTTCACCACCACCACCACCACCACATTACCACACCTCCCTTTACTTAGGCCTAATCCAGCGTCACCTGCATCACTAAATCTAACCCCCTACCCCCCCCGCCCCCCGTTGTCTTTACCTATCTAGATTGAGGCGTATTTAGAGGCAGTTAGTATGTTAATTACAACTCGAAAGTCTTAAGGATTATTGAAAGGTATTGAATGTCTCTTAAATCCTATGCGCTTTTCTAATGGTAAAGGTGTCTTGAGTTTTTTTTGTTAACTTTTAAAAGGTGTGATGTATTAATATTATTCATGTTTTTTCTTCTTGTCTTCTCTTGGTGTTTTTTTATTTTCTTCTTCTTTACTTAATTTACTTCTGTTATCTTCTCTCTTTATCTTCGCTCGTCTTAGGAAGCTTCAACAGGTAGTAATAATAATAATAATAATAATAATAATAATAATAAGCCAACAGGTAGACAGAAGTGAAAGGCTGTGAAGGATTCATTATTTCTTTAGTTGATGAGGATACTGAATACTCGTACGATGATGATGATGATGATGATGATGATGATGATGACTACTATAAATAACACTACTTAATCATTCTAAAGTAACACCACCCTCCCTCTTCCTCTTCCTCTTCCTCCTCCTCCTCCTCCTCCACTAATCACACGGCGAGAACCACATGAATAGTAATGACGACAAAACTACAACTATAGGTACAGGTGTGTGAGGTTCAGGTGTGTGGTGCCTCTCAGGTGTGTGTGCTTGTGCTTCCATCTACCTAACGCCCCGCCATGCCGTGCCGCGCATTGCAAAGGGGAAGGTGAGCCAGGTGTGATGATGATGATGATGATGATAATAGTAGTAATAATAAAAGTACTACTACTAATAATGATAATGGAAACAATAATAACAATAACGAAGAGGAAAACAAATGAAAAAAAAGAGAGAACGGAAATAAAAGAATAAGGAGGATAAGAAAGAACAGGAAGAAGAAAAAAAAAAATCGTGGTAACTAATTGAGCTAAACCTGAGTTATCATTTCTTCTCTTCTTCCAAATCCTCTTCCTCCTCCTCCTCCTCCTCCTCTTTCTTTACCCTCAATATCCTTAAACTTTCTACCATCACGCGTCTCTCTCTCCATCCTCCCTGCCTCCCTCCTTCCATCCTCCCTCCTTCCCGCATCCTTCCCAAGCGGCACCTCCCACAGAGAAGACCTCGCGTCACGTCCTTCCATCCTTACTATTAATCCTTCTCCTTCACTCTGCAGGAGGGAGCGAGGAGGAAGGGAGAGTGAGGGGAAGCGGGGGGGAGTAGTGATGGAGAAAGATGAGGAGTAGTGAGGAAGACATGATTAGAGAGGATATTAAAATGGAGATAAGAGAGACAATAGAGAGAGAGAGAGAGAGTGAGAGAGATTAAAATATAAATCATAGATGGAATGCAATACAATAAATACATTTGATTATTGTTGGTAAAAGAAATTGAACAACGGAAGAAAAGTGGTAATAATTCGATTCTAAAATAAGTTCCCAATTAAGAAAAATATAAATAAATAAATAAATAAATAAATAAATAAATAAAAATCAGCGGCTCACAAATTCTGATGAAATATTTGTTTTTTCGGAAATAAATTTTATACTGTGGTGTAAATGCCACGAAGGGAGACACTCACACACACACCTACTCTCTCTCTCTCTCTCTCTCTCTCTCTCTCTCTCTCTCTCTCTCTCTCTCTCTCTCTCTCTCTCTCTCTCTCTCTCTCTCTCTCTCTCTCTCTCTCAATTGTCAGCATATTAGAGAAAGAGATAAATAAACACACACACACACACACACACACACACACACACACACACACACACACACACACACACACACACACACACACACACATAAATGAGTAATAATTTCCAGTAACAATTTGATTTCACTGTAACCAATTTGGGCAACGAAAACCAGATAGAATTTCCCCTTCCTAACCCCTCACGCTCCCCTCCTCCCTTCCCCTCCCCCTTCCCCCTCCCCTTGGTGTCATCCTCTCACCCCACGCATGACCCTTGACCTATGAAGAGGGAGGGAGGTTAATGCTCACCCTGGGGTCTATAGTGGCAGAGGGAGGGGGAGGGGGAGGGGGGGAGTGGGTACTATTATGCATCATAGTAGTACTTGAAGCAACACTACTATTACTACTCCTACTATTTCTACTACTACTACTACTAAGAAGAAGAAGGAAAATAAGATAAGTTTCGCCTCAAAGACACACACACACACACACACATCGCCTTCCAATTTCTCTCTTTCACGCTGCACACACACTCTCTTTTTCCTTTCTATCTCCTAAAAAAGTTCTTAATAGAAAAAATAAATCACATAACGAAGATAAAGTGTTCCATTTCCTCTTCATTTCCTTTCGTTGCTCTGCTCAGTGACCTTCCTCCACCTCTCCACACCTCACAACACAACGCAACGCAACGCAACGCAACGCAACGCAACCCTCCACCTGCCTCACACCTCCACTCATCCGTTGCCCTTCAGTTACGACTCACTAAGGAAATTTCACGTACAGTTTTATTTAATTTCCCACAAAAACAGCTCCATTCCATTTGCCGATTTGAATCTCGATGCTAAATAGTGAGTCTGGGAACGTGTGATTATTTTGTGGTATTGTGGGTTTTTTTTTTAATAATTATCATCACATGTTTTGGTAATTTCATAGAAGCAGCAAGACATTCAGCGACGAAGCTACATTAGGAGAGATGAGGACGTGAACGAGACACAAATTATAATGTACATGATTATTATATCAATGATTTATATTATTATGAGAATTTTAATTTCCATTTTCTTGTTACCTGTTTCAATTGACAATAATATACTTTAATTTGTATATATTTCAAGGAACTACATGTAACAAGAATACCCAATGTTGGTGAAAATCGACGTTTGCATTATCATTATTATTAGTAGTAGTATCATATCACCTTTGTTATCATTGTTATCACTATACAAAACAGTGTGTGAGTGTGACGACCATGAAGAAGAGAGTCAAGGGCTGCACTGTACACTAAGGTCAACAGTACAATAGAAAGCTAACTTGTGATCGAAGAAAAAGAGACAAACACAATTACCTGAAGAGGAATGGCTGTTACAAATAAAATAAAAAAAATGAATATCCAACTACAATAATGTTTGCAAGCTATTCGAAAGATAAAGAAAAAATACATAAGATTTAAAAATAAAGAATTGGTTACAAAATAAAAAAAAAAGGTGAAACGTAAACTGAAATACAAAATTCCCGCATCATTTTCAGCATGTAATAGTGTTCCCTTAAAAGCCTTTCAAATAAGGTACTGGCGCTGTACCTGAAACACGCAATATTTACTGTGATATGAAAGAACACGAGGACATGACAAACAAATCTCTCTCTCTTTCTCTCTTTCTCTCTCTCTCTCTCTCTCTCTCTCTCTCTCTCTCTCTCTCTCTCTCTCTCTCTCTCTCTCTCTCAGTGAGGTTATTTCGTTACAACCGTCGGCTACCTGAACTTGGCAGGTAATTCAAGTGGTTCCAGACTCACTTTGACGCAGTGTATTCCAGGGGCAGTAGCTGGAAAAAGTCCTCATTGCTGTTTTCTTCTTTTCTTCTCTCAATTTCTCTCTCTCTCTCTCTCTCTCTCTCTCTCTCTCTCTCTCTCTCTCTCTCTCTCTCTCTCTCTCTCTCTCTCTCTCTCTCTCTCTCTCTCTCTCTCTCTCTCTCTCTCTCGCTTGAGGGGAAATTATGAAGTTCCTAATTTCCTCACTAAATACTGTTCCAGCATTCATCTCTAATTTATGATAATGGTTGTAGGTTATGTATGTGTGTGTGCGTCTCTCTCTCTCTCTCTCTCTCTCTCTCTCTCTCTCTCTCTCTCTCTCTCTCTCTCTCTCTCTCTCTCTCTCTCTCTCTCTCTCTCTCAATATTAAAGGTGGAATAGCTCGTCGTTTTTTCCCGTCCCTACCCTGGCCAGAAAAAAAAGGAGAGAGAGAGAGAGAGAGAGAGAGAGAGAGAGAGAGAGAGAGAGAGAGAGAGAGAGAGAGAGAGAGAGAGAGAGAGAGAGAGAGAGAGAGAGAGAGAGAGAGAGAAACATTCACTACACCGCTGCTGCTTATAAATAGTTAGGAATATAGAGCCAATTCTAATATCAATTATGCACCTGTTGACCACACCTGTTGACCACACCTGTTGACCACACCTGTTGACCACACCTGTTGACTACACCTGTTGACCACACCTGTTGACTACACCTGTTGACCACACCTGTTGACCACACCTGTTGACTACACCTGTTGACCGCACCTGTTGATCACACCTGTCTTGAGGGTCACACCTACCTAAGCCTAATTTAGATAGAAAAAAGGAAATAACTATCAACAGGTAACAGTAACAATTAGATATATTGACTTTGATTTAGAGAGGAGAGACAAATTTTAGAGGGTAACATTAACATTTAGAAACATTGATATTGAATGGTTTACTTTCCTCAACTGTTTGTTTTTGTTTGTTTTGAGATGATGTTGATTGAATAGATGAATAGAACCGAATCATGACACACACACACACACACACACACACACACACACACACACACACACACACACACACACACACACACACACACACACACACACATAGAACAAATATTCATAATGACAGTTGTACAGTTTAATTAGGTCTATCAGATGCTGCAATGATATATCCAAGATCTCTAATAACTTACGAGAAAATGAAGAGGAAAGTCATGTTTTTATATAAATATATGGTTTCATTTTATTGCCTAATTATTAGTCTTGTGGATGTTTAAAAGTTAAACAAAACAAAAAATAAGGGAAAAAGAGGGAAAAAAATTGATATTATTGTAGTTTCTCTTACTTTCATCTCCTCTTCCCAATTACCTGCACTTCCTTCAATTACCTGTACCTTCTTACCTGTGTCCCGCCCCCCCACGAGCCTCTCCCTTGGACACGGTAAGTCGCACATTTTTGGACACCAGCGGAACAAAACACCAATTATAGACCAATTTTAACATTTTGGCCAATTTTCTTCCATGACTGATGGCTGTGTAAGGAAGAGGAGGAGGAAGAAGATTTTTTTGGGGGGAGGAGGTGAGTCCATGTGGTGTGAGTGACTTTAGGTGGGGAAGAGGGGGGTGTTGGGGGAGGGGGAGTGACAGGTACAATTTTTTTTATCTATATTATTGCGCTTTACAATATTCGTCTTTTTTTTATTTATTTATTATTTATTTTTTTTACCTGACAGATCGATAAAGTTTTACAATTTAAAGAGTCAGTGAAGAACTGTACTCCTTAATTGCAAACGCACACACGCACACACACACACCACACACACCTACACACCCACACACACACACACCCACGCGTTCGACATTCCCCGTCTGGGACTTGGAGGTCATAGTATCAGGTGTGTGCGCGTGCGTGTGCGTGTGCGTGTGTGTGTGTAAGATGCTGTACAGAGGGAGGCATAAACCTACTTAATAAAACCTAGACACCTTAACATAAATCAATAAAAATAAAGATTAATCACCCCAACTTTTTTTTCTCCATTTCTCTCTGTCTCTTTCTCTCCTCGACAGGGTGTTCTAAGGAGCTTTACTTGAGGGTAGCGAAGAGATTAATTAGTGGAGAGGTGAGGTGCGCCGGCCCACCTTCACTTGTCGGTAATAACGGTCGAGGCGGTGGGCAGCTCAGATTAATATTAGCAACGTGTTAAGATTACTGAGCTGGAAAAATAATAGTCGACCATTTAAAGCCTTATGACTATTACTATTTTTTTGGCGGATTCAACAGAAGACATTTTCCTCATTCTTGGGGGAAAAGTTTTGGTGTTACGAGTCCAATGCGTCAATAAAAGTCTCAAATATGACAAGAATATTGGATGCTATTCTTTTGTGATGGCAATATCATGGTGTAATTTTTTTGATATCCACATTGAAAGCATAACATCATAACCTTTCCATCATTCTTTAAGGTTTATTAATAGATTGAAACTGATAAAAATTGTGTTGCAAGTATCGGTTAAAAAATGTGCCGTGCTGTCAGGTGTGATTTATAGACAAAAAATTTTCCTCTTCATTAAGTAAGACACAAAAAGAGACATCAATCTTGTGAGTAAAAGTTGGACACACAAAACTTTCTCTTAATAATCTACAGTCTCTTAAGAAGCCAAACACTAACAATTATAATTCATGTCATGTCAAGCAGTGAATTTTTTATTTTATTTTTATTTACCTGCGTAACAATTATGTTTCTCTTCTTACTTACTTTGATTCACCGACACACACACACACACACACACACACACACACACACACACACACACACACACACACACACACACACACACACACACACACACACACACCCGTAACCCACATACCTGCACACCATCTACCTATCTTTACTTACCCACACACACACACACACACACACACACACACACACATCAAAATCAAGATCAACATTTTCTCAACCCACCAACCATAAAGTAGACCAGCAAACTACTACCAACTTAACCATCCTACTACTAAACACACTTATACCACACTTAACCAGCCAAGCGTTTACCTCCCTGCTGCCTGCTCCCTTCACTCCATCATCCTCCACCACCACCACCATCACTTACACGCAACACTACCACTTCCTTACCATCTAAATCATCCCACCTACAAGCCATCCTTCACAACTTAAACCCAACACTTACCAACACACCATCCTCCTACCTAACCTAACTTACCTAGCTAGCTTCCCTTCAAAACCTCATCCTCTATCCCTTTTCTGCTAGTCTCCTAATTACTGATCCTCTGGCAGGTCAAATCCCCAACGCGCTTCTACTTCTCTAATCCCCTACTCAGGAAGATGAAGAGAGGACAAAGGAAATGTCGAGGCGAGGCAGGAAATTGGAACAAGGTGGTAAAGAGTATAGAAAAAGAACAAGAGGAGAAGGAGAGTTGGAATGTCAGAGGTGATAGGAGAGAGAGAGAGAGAGAGAGAGAAAGAGAGAGAGAGAGAGAGTAAAGAAACAAAAAAGGTATCTACTGTTAAAGAAGAATGGGAGGAGATGAGGGAGACAAAGAGGGAGAGAGAGGGAGGAAGATGTAACGGAGGTGAGTTACAGTTCCTGGAAGCTATGGACTGGAAGGCAAGGCAAAGATGGTGAGGTAATGGGAAAGGATGAGTTACTCTCCTACAGCGTTGAGAGATGGATGGGTCAATTTGCAAAGTTGCGAAACAGTAATTAAAACATCATCTATTACAAGGTGCTGGTTGTGCCTCCTCCTCCTCCTCCTCCTCCTCCTCCTCCTCCTCCTCCTCCTCCGTCCGAGTACTT
>JAPQNM010000017.1:9818344-9840844 GCA_029783475.1 Metacarcinus magister | reverse complement strand
TTTCATGAAAATTTGTACCTAAAGGTTTTCAGTCAAACTGAACACGAATCTGGACTCAGTTTCATCATTACTATAATATTAAACACTATATACGCATGTGTGATACGCCTAAAACTATTTATTCTCTCTATTTATCTCTCTATCTCTATCGCGCTCTCTCTCTCTCTCTCCCTCTCTCCAAACTCCTACAGCAAAATCATAATATTCTCCCCCTCCTCCCCCTCCCCCTCCTCCTCCTCCTCCTCCTCCTCCTCCTCCTCCTTTGTGTCTTCCTTCTTAAATAGTCTTCAGTGGACCAATTAGTGCCAATATTTATTTTTATCATTAATATTTATTTTTATCATTAATATTTATTTTTATCACTAATATTTATTTTTATCATTAATATTTATTTTTATCATTAATATTTATTTTTATCATTCATATTTATTTTTATCATTAATATTTATTTTTATCATTAATATTTATTTTTATCATTAATATATATTTTTATCATTAATATATATTTTTATCATTAATATTTATTTTTATCATTAATACTTATTTTTATCATTAATATATATTTTTATCATTACTATATATTTTTATCATTAATATATATTTTTATCATTACTATATATTTTTATCATTACTATATATTTTTATCATTAATATTTATTTTAATCATTAATATATATTTTTATCATTAATATATATTTTTATCATTAATATTTATTTTTATCATTAATATATATTTTTATCATTAATATATATTTTTATCATTAATATATATTTTTATCATTAATATATATTTTTATCATTAATATTTATTTTTATCATTAATATATATTTTTATCATTAATATTTATTTTTTATCATTAATATTTATTTTTATCATTAATATATATTTTTATCATTAATATATATTTTTATCATTAATATATATTTTTATCATTAATATATATTTTTATCATTAATATATATTTTTATCATTAATATTTATTTTTATCATTAATATATATTTTTATCATTAATATATATTTTTATCATTAATATTTATTTTTATCATTAATATTTATTTTTATCATTAATATATATTTTTATCATTAATATTTATTTTTATCATTAATATTTATTTTTATCATTAATATTTATTTTTATCATTAATATTTATTTTTATCATTAATATATATTTTTATCATTAATATTTATTTTTATCATTAATATTTATTTTTATCATTAATATATATTTTTATCATTAATATTTATTTTTATCATTATTATTTATTTTTATCATTAATATTTATTTTTATCATTAATATTTATTTTTATCATTAATATATATTTTTATCATTAATATATATTTTTATCATTAATATATATTTTTATCATTAATATTTATTTTTATCATTATTATTTATTTTTATCATTAATATATATTTTTATCATTAATATATATTTTTATCATTAATATATATTTTTATCATTAATATATATTTTTATCATTAATATATATTTTTATCATTAATATATATTTTTATCATTAATATTTATTTTTATGATTAATATATATTTTTATCATTAATATTTATTTTTATCATTATTATTTATTTTTATCATTAATATTTATTTTTATAATTAATATTTATTTTTATCATTAATATTTATTTTTTATCATTAATATATATTTTTATCATTAATATATATTTTTATCATTAATATTTATTTTTATCATTAATATATATTTTTATCATTAATATATATTTTTATCATTAATATATATTTTTATCATTAATATATATTTTTATCATTAATATATATTTTTATCATTAATATATATTTTTATCATTAATATATATTTTTATCATTAATATTTATTTTTATGATTAATATATATTTTTATCATTAATATTTATTTTTATCATTATTATTTATTTTTATCATTAATATTTATTTTTATAATTAATATTTATTTTTATCATTAATATTATTTTTTATCATTAATATATATTTTTATCATTAATATATATTTTTATCATTAATATTTAATTTTATCATTAATATATATTTTTATCATTAATATTTATTTTTATCATTAATATATATTTTTATCATTAATATATATTTTTATCATTATTATTTATTTTTATCATTAATATTTATTTTTTATTATTAATATATATTTTTATCATTACTATATATTTTTATCATTAATATATATTTTATCATTAATATATATTTTTATCATTAATATTTATTTTTATCATTAATATATATTTTTATCATTAACATATATTTTTATCATTAATATATATTTTTATCATTAATATTTATTTTTATCATTAATATATATTTTTATCATTAATATATATTTTTATCATTAATATATATTTTTATCATTAATATATATTTTTATCAATAATATTTATTTTTATCATTAATATATATTTTTATCATTAATATATATTTTTATCATTAATATATATTTTTATCATTAATATATATTTTTATCATTAATATATATTTTTATCATTACTATATATTTTTATCATTAATATATATTTTTATCATTAATATTTATTTTTATCATTAATATATATTTTTATCATTAATATATATTTTTATCATTAATATATATTTTTATCATTAATATATATTTTTATCATTAATATTTATTTTTATCATTAATATATATTTTTATCATTAATATATATTTTTATCATTAATATTTATTTTTATCATTAATATATATTTTTATCATTAATATATATTTTTATCATTAATATTTATTTTTATCATTAATACTTATTTTTATGATTAATATATATTTTTATCATTAATATATATTTTTATCATTAATATTTATTTTTATCATTAATACTTATTTTTTATCATTAATATATATTTTTATCATTAATATATATTATTATCATTAATATTTATTTTTATCATTAATATATATTTTTATCATTAATATTTATTTTTTATCATTAATATATATTTTTATCATTAATATTTATTTTTATGATTAATATATATTTTTATCATTAGTATATATTTTTATCATTAATATATATTTTTATCATTAATATTTATTTTTTATCATTAATATATATTTTTATCATTAATATATATTTTTATCATTAATATTTATTTTTATCATTAATACTTATTTTTATCATTAATATATATTTTTATATTTAATATATATTTTTATCATTAATATTTATTTTTATCATTAATACTTATTTTTTATCATTAATATATATTTTTATCATTAATATATATTTTTATCATTAATATATATTTTTATCATTAATATATATTTTTATCATTAATATATATTTTTATCATTAATATATATTTTATCATTAATATTTATTTTTATCATTAATATATATTTTTATCATTAATATTTATTTTTTATCATTAATATATATTTTTATCATTAATATTTATTTTTATGATTAATATATATTTTTATCATTAGTATATATTTTTATCATTAATATATATTTTTATCATTAATATTTATTTTTTATCATTAATATATATTTTTATCATTAATATATATTTTTATCATTAATATTTATTTTTATCATTAATACTTATTTTTATCATTAATATATATTTTTATCATTAATATATATTTTTATCATTAATATATATTTTTATCATTAATATATATTTTTATCATTAATATATATTTTTATCATTAATATTATTTTTATCATTAATATATATTTTATCATTAATATATATTTTATCATTATATTATATTTATCATTAATATTTATTTTATCATAGTATATTTTTATCATTAATATTTATTTTTATCATTAATATATATTTGTAGATAATATATAGTTTAGCATTAATAATATTTTCATCATTGTATATATTTTTATCATGTAATATTATTTTTATCATTCATATTATTTTTATCATTAATTATATTTGTATCATTATATATATTTTTATCAGTTAATATTTTTCAGAATACTGATTTTTATCATTAATATATATGTTATCTAATAATATTGTTTAGCATTAATATATATTTTTATCATTAATATATAGTTTACATTAATATGTATTTTAATCATATTATTTATTTGTATCATAATATTATTTATCGTAATATTTATTTTATCATAATATTTATTTTTATCTGTAATATATATTTTTATCATTAATATATATTTTATCATAATATTTATTTTATCATGTAATATATATTGTATCATTATATAGTATTTTATCATTAAATTATTTTTATCATTAATATTATTTTATCATTAATATATATTTTTACATAATATATATTTTACATAATATATATTTTATCATTATTATCATTACTATATATTTTTTATCATTAATATTTATTTTATCATTAATATATATTTTTATCATTAATATATTTTTATCATTAATATATTTTATCATTAATATATATTTTTATCATAATATATATTTTATCATTAATATTATTTTATCATTAATATATATTTTTAAGCAGTTAAGAGATATTTTAGCATTAATATATATTTTTATCATCAATAATGATATTTTGATCATATACAGTGTTTATTGTTATCAGTATGATGTATTTTATGATGACATATATTTTCTATCATGAGATATATTTGTAGCATTAATATAGATTTGTGAGCAGGAATATATATTGTGTATCAGTAATATTTATTGTTATCATGAATCTATAGTTTTGATCATTCATATATATTTTATCATTAATATGTATTGTTATCATATATTGATATTTTAGCATTAATATATAGGTTGATCATCGATAGTTAGTTTTATCATAAGATTATTTTGATAGTACTATTATTTTCTATCATTAATATTTATGTTTATCATAGTATAGTATTTTTCTCATTAATATATATGTTAGCAGGACTAGTATTTTTATCAGTTAATATATATTTGTAGCATTAATATTATTGTTATCATTAGATGGAGAGGGGATCATTTTAATAGCTATTTTTAGTCATTAAGATATAGGTGTATCATAATATTTATTTATCATTAATATTAATTTTTATCATTAATATATAATTTTTATCATAATATATATTTATATTAATATTTATTTTTATCATTAATATATATTTTATCATTAATATATATTTTTATCATTAATATATATTTTTATCATTAATAATATTTTTATCCATTAATATTTATTTTTATCATTAATATATATTTTATCATTAATATATTTTTTATCATAATATTATTTTTATCATTAATATATATTTTTATCATAATATATATTTTTATCATTAATATTTATTTTTATCATAATATTTATTTTTATCATTAATATATATTTTTATCATTAATATATATTTTATCATTAATATTTATTTTTATCATTAATATTTATTTTTATATCATTAATATATATTTTTATCATTAATATATATTTTTATCATTAATATTTATTTTTATCATTAATATATATTTTTTATCATTAAAATTTATTTTTTATCATAATATAATTTTTATCATTAATATTTATTTTTATCATTAATATATATTTTATCATTAATATATATTTTTATCATTAATATATATTTTATCATTAATATTATTTTTTATCATTAATATATATTTTTATCATTATATATATTTTATCAAAATTTTATTTATCATTAATATAATTTTTATCATTAATATATATTTTATATTTAATATATATTTTTTTATCATTAATATTTATTTTTATCATTATATTTATTTTATCATTAATATATATTGTTATCATTAATATATATTTTTATCATTAATATATATTTTTATCATAATATATAGTTTTCTCATGAATATATATTTTTATCATTAATATATATTTTTATCACTAATATTATTTTTATCATACTATATATTTTATCATTAATCATCTATTTGTTATCATTAATATATACTGCTCATAAGATATATTTTATGATTAATATATATTTTTATCATTAATATATATTTTTGATCATTAATATATATTTTTATCATAAATATTTTTTATCATTATATATATTTTTATATATTTATACATAATATATTTTTATGCATTATATATATTTTTATCATTAATATATATTTATCATTATATATTTATTTTTATCATTAATATATATTTTTATCATTAATATATATTTTTATCATTAATATATATTTTTTCATATATTATTTTTTATCATAATATATATTTTTTATCATTAATAATATATTTTTATCATCTAATATTATTTTTATCATTAATATATATTTTTATCATTAATATATATTTTATCATTAATATTATATTTTTATTCATTAAATATATTTTTATCATTAATATGATATTTTTATGATAATAGATATTTTTATCATTAATAATATATTTTTATCATTAATATTTATTTTTATCTCATAATATTTATTATTTATCATTAATATTATTTTTATCATTAATATATATTTTATCATTAATATTTATTTTTAATCATAATAATTTTATTTTTACTCATTAATATACTATTTTTATCATTAATATATATTTTTATCATTAATATATAATTTTATCATTAATATATATTTTTAATCATTAATATTTATTTTTATCATTATATATTTATTTTTATCATAATATTATTTTTATCATTAATATTATTTTTATCATTAATATATATTTTTATCATTAATATTTATTTTTATCATTAATATATAATTTTTATCATATATCTTATTTTTATCATTTAATATATTTTTTATCATAATATATATTTATATCATTAATATTTATTTTATCATTAATATCTATATTTTATCATTAATATATATTTTTATCTGTTAATATATTATTTTTATCATTAATATATATTTTTATTCTATTAATATATATTTTTATCATACTATATATTTTTATCATTATATTTATATTCATTAATATATTTTATCATTAATATTTATTTTTATCATAATATATATTTTTATCATTAATATATATTTTTATCATTAATATATATTTTTATCATTAATATATATTTTATCATTAATATATATTTTTATCATTAATATTATTTTTATATTAATATATATTTTTATCATTAATATTTATTTTATGCATTAATATTTATTTTATCATTAATATATATTTTTATCATAATAAATTTTTATCATTAATATATATTTTTATCATTAATATATATTTTATCATTAATATATATTTTTATCATCTAATATTTATATTTTATCATTAATATATATTTTTATCATTAATATATTATTTTATCATTAATATTTATTTTTTATCATTAATTTATTTTTATCATTAATATATATTTTATCATTAATATTTTATTTTTATCATTAATATATATTTTTATCATTAATAATATATTTTTATCATTAATATTTATTTTTATCATTAATATATATTTTTATCATTAATATTTATTTTTATCATTAATATATTATTTTTATCATTAATTATATTTTTATCATTAATATATATTTTTATCATTATATATTTATTTTATCATTATTATATTTATTTTTATCATTAATATTTATTTTATCATCTAATATTTATTTTTTATCATTAATATATATTTTTATCATTAATATATATTTTTATCATAATATTTATTTTTATCATTAATATTTATTTTTATCATTAATAGTATTATTTTTATCATTAATATATATTTTTATCATTAATATATATTTTATCATTAATATATTATTTATCATTAATATATATTTTTATCATTAATATTTATTTTTTCATTAATATTATTTTTATCATAATATTTATTTTTATCATTAATATTATTTTTATCATTATATATATATTTTTATCATTAATATTATTTTTATCATTAATATTATTTTTATCATTAATAATTTATTTTATCATTAATATATATTTTTATCATTAATATATATTTTTATCATTAATACTTATTTTTATCATTATATATATTTTTATCATTAATATTATTTTATCATTATATTTATTTTATCATTAATATTATTTTATCATTAATATATATTTTTATCATTATATATTTTTATCATTAATATTTATTTTATCATTAATATTATTTTTATCATTAATATTATTTTTATCATTAATATTTATTTTTATCATTAATATTTATTTTTATCATTAATATATATTTTATCATTAATATATATTTTTATCATTAATATATTTTTATCATTAATATATATTTTTATCATTAATATATATTTTATCATTAATATTTATTTTTATCATTAATATTTATTTTTATCATTAATATATATTTTTATCATTAATATATATTTTTATCATTAATATATATTTTTATCATTATATATTTATTTTTATCATTAATATTTATTTTTATCTTAATATATATTTTTATCATTACTATTTATTTTTATCATTAATATATATTTTTATCATTAATATATATTTTTATCATTAATATTTATTTTATCATTAATATATATTTTTATCATTATATATTTTTATCATTAATATATATTTTTATCATTAATATATATTTTTATCATTAATATATATTTTTATCATTAATATATATTTTTATCATAATATATATTTTTATCATTAATATATATTTTTATCAATAATATTTATTTTTATCATTAATATATATTTTTATCATTAATATATATTTTTATCATTAATATATATTTTTATCATTAATATATATTTTTATCATTAATATATATTTTTATCATTACTATATATTTTTATCATTAATATATATTTTTATCATTAATATTTATTTTTATCATTAATATATATTTTTATCATTAATATATATTTTTATCATTAATATATATTTTTATCATTAATATATATTTTTATCATTAATATTTATTTTTATCATTAATATATATTTTTATCATTAATATATATTTTTATCATTAATATTTATTTTTATCATTAATATATATTTTTATCATTAATATATATTTTTATCATTAATATTTATTTTTATCATTAATACTTATTTTTATGATTAATATATATTTTTATCATTAATATATATTTTTATCATTAATATTTATTTTTATCATTAATACTTATTTTTTATCATTAATATATATTTTTATCATTAATATATATTATTATCATTAATATTTATTTTTATCATTAATATATATTTTTATCATTAATATTTATTTTTTATCATTAATATATATTTTTATCATTAATATTTATTTTTATGATTAATATATATTTTTATCATTAGTATATATTTTTATCATTAATATATATTTTTATCATTAATATTTATTTTTTATCATTAATATATATTTTTATCATTAATATATATTTTTATCATTAATATTTATTTTTATCATTAATACTTATTTTTATCATTAATATATATTTTTATATTTAATATATATTTTTATCATTAATATTTATTTTTATCATTAATACTTATTTTTTATCATTAATATATATTTTTATCATTAATATATATTTTTATCATTAATATATATTTTTATCATTAATATATATTTTTATCATTAATATATATTTTTATCATTAATATATATTTTTATCATTAATATTTATTTTTATCATTAATATATATTTTTATCATTAATATTTATTTTTTATCATTAATATATATTTTTATCATTAATATTTATTTTTATGATTAATATATATTTTTATCATTAGTATATATTTTTATCATTAATATATATTTTTATCATTAATATTTATTTTTTATCATTAATATATATTTTTATCATTAATATATATTTTTATCATTAATATTTATTTTTATCATTAATACTTATTTTTATCATTAATATATATTTTTATCATTAATATATATTTTTATCATTAATATATATTTTTATCATTAATATATATTTTTATCATTAATATATATTTTTATCATTAATATTTATTTTTATCATTAATATATATTTTTATCATTAATATATATTTTTATCATTAATATATATTTTTATCATTAATATTTATTTTTATCATTAATGTATATTTTTATCATTAATATTTATTTTTTATCATTAATATATATTTTTATCATTAATATTTATTTTTATGATTAATATATATTTTTATCATTAGTATATATTTTTATCATTAATATATATTTTTATCATTAATATTTATTTTTTATCATTAATATATATTTTTATCATTAATATATATTTTTATCATTAATATTTATTTTTATCATAAATACTTATTTTTTATCATTAATATATATTTTTATCATTAATATATATTTTTATCATTAATATATATTTTTATCATTAATATATATTTTTATCATTAATATTTATTTTTATCATTAATATATATTTTTATCATTAATATATATTTTTATCATTAATATTTATTTTTATCATTAATATATATTTTTATCATTAATATTTATTTTTTATCATTAATATATATTTTTATCATTAATATTTATTTTTATGATTAATATATATTTTTATCATTAGTATATATTTTTATCATTAATATATATTTTTATCATTAATATTTATTTTTTATCATTAATATATATTTTTATCATTAATATATATTTTTATCATTAATATTTATTTTTATCATTAATACTTATTTTTATCATTAATATTTATTTTTATCATTAATACTTATTTTTATCATTAATATATATTTGTATCATTAATATGTATTTTTATCATTAATATTTATTTTTATCATTAATACTTATTTTTTATCATTAATATATATTTTTATCATTAATATATATTTTTATCATTAATATATATTTTTATCATTAATATATATTTTTATCATTAATATATATTTTTATCATTAATATTTATTTTTATCATTAATATATATTTTTATCATTAATATATATTTTTATCATTAATATTTATTTTTATCATTAATATATATTTTTATCATTAATATATATTTTTATCATTAATATTTATTTTTATCATTAATACTTATTTTTATCATTAATATATATTTTTATCATTAATATATATTTTTATCATTAATATTTATTTTTATCATTAATACTTATTTTTTATCATTAATATATATTTTTATCATTAATATATATTTTTATCATTAATATATATTTTTATCATTAATATATATTTTTATCATTAATATATATTTTTATCATTAATATTTATTTTTATCATTAATATATATTTTTATCATTAATATATATTTTTATCATTAATATTTATTTTTTATCATTAATATATATTTTTATCATTAATATTTATTTTTATAATTAATATATATTTTTATCATTAGTATATATTTTTATCATTAATATATATTTTTATCATTAATATTTATTTTTTATCATTAATATATATTTTTATCATTAATATATATTTTTATCATTAATATTTATTTTTATCATTAATACTTATTTTTATCATTAATATATATTTTTATCATTAATATATATTTTTATCATTAATATATATTTTTATCATTAATATATATTTTTATCATTAATATATATTTTTATCATTAATATATATTTTTATCATTAATATTTATTTTTATCATTATTATTTATTTTTATCATTAATATTTATTTTTATCATTAATATTTATTTTTATCATTAATATATATTTTTATCATTAATATATATTTTTATCATTAATATATATTTTTATCATTAATATATATTTTTATCATTAATATATATTTTTATCATTAATATATATTTTTATCATTAATATATATTTTTATCATTAATATTTATTTTTATCATTATTATTTATTTTTATCATTAATATTTATTTTTATCATTAATATTTATTTTTAACATTAATATATATTTTTATCATTAATATATATTTTTATCATTAATATTTATTTTTATCATTAATATATTTTTTTATCATTAATATATATTTTTATCATTAATATATATTTTTATCATTAATATATATTTTTATCATTAATATATATTTTTATCATTAATATTTATTTTTATCATTAATATATATTTTTATCGTTAATATATATTTTTATCATTAATATTTATTTTTATTATTAATATTTATTTTTTATCATTAATATATATTTTTATCATTAATATATATTTTTATCATTAATATATATTTTTATCATTAATATTTATTTTTATCATTAATATTTATTTTTATCATTAATATTTATTTTTATCATTAATATTTATTTTTATCATTAATATATATTTTTATCATTAATATATATTTTTATCATTAATATATATTTTTATCATTAATATATATTTATATCATTAATATATATTTTTATCATTAATATTTATTTTTATCATTATTATTTATTTTTTATCATTAATATATATTTTTATCATTAATATTTATTTTTATCATTAATATTTATTTTTTATCATTAATATATATTTTTATCATTAATATATATTTTTATCATTAATATTTATTTTTATCATTAATACTTATTTTTATCATTAATATATATTTTTATCATTAATATATATTTTTATCATTAATATATATTTTTATCATTAATATTAATTTTTATCATTAATATATATTTTTATCATTAATATTTATTTTTATCATTAATATTTATTTTTTATCATTAATATATATTTTTATCATTACTATATATTTTTATCATTAATATATATTTTTATCATTAATATTTATTTTTATCATTAATATATATTTTTATCATTAATATATATTTTTATCATTAATATTTATTTTTATCATTAATATATATTTTTATCATTAATATATATTTTTATCATTAATATTTATTTTTATCATTAATATTTATTTTTTTATCATTAAAATATATTTTTATCATTAATATATATTTTTATCATTAATATATATTTTTATCATTAATATTTATTTTTATCATTATTATTTATTTTTATCATTAATATATATTTTTATCATTAATATTTATTTTTATCATTAATATATATTTTTATCATTAATATTTATTTTTATCATTGATATTTATTTTTATCATTGATATTTATTTTTATCATTAATATTTATTTTTATCATTATTATTTATTTTTATCATTATTATTTATTTGTATCATTATTTATTTTTATCATCATTATTTATTTTTATCATCAATATTTATTTTTATCATCAATATTTATTTTTATCATCAATATTTATTTTTATCATTAATATATATTTTTATCATTAATATTTATTTTTATCATTAATATTTATTTTTTATCATTATTATTTCTTTTTATCATTATTATTTATTTTTATCATTAATATTTATTTTTATCATTGATATTTATTTTTATCATTGATATTTATATTTATCATTTATATTTATTTTTATCATTAATATTTATTTTTATCATTAATATTTATTTTTATCATTAATATTTATTTTTATCATTAATATTTATTTATATCATTAATATTTATTTTTATCATTAATATTTGTTTTTATCATTAATATTTCTTTTTATCATTAATATTTATTTTTATCATTATTATTTATTTTTTATCATTAATATTTCTTTTTATCATTAATATTTATTTTTATCATTAATATTTATTTTTATCATTAATATTTATTTTTATCATTATTTCTTTTTATCATTAATATTTATTTTTATCAATAATATTTATTTTTATCATTAATATTTATTTTTATCATTAATATTTATTTTGTATCATTAATATATATTTTTATCATTAATATTTATTTTTATCATTAATATTTATTTTTATCAATAATAAGAAAATTTTGAATAAAATCATAATTTTTTAAAAAAATCTATAAATCGAACATTTAGAAAAGACCTCGGCAGTGTAAGGGTTAATACTGGCAATAAGTTATGTTTAACCTGCCATTACCACCGAAACGAAGGATGCGAGGGGATTTCATTGAAATGTTCAAGATAATCAAAGGATTCGATAATATCAATACAGAAGATTACATTACTCTTGATTGATCAAATATAACAAGAAGACATCATTCTTTTAAGATTACTGGTAAAAGATTCACATCAAACAAAGCCAAGCACTTCTTTTTCAATCGGATCGTTAACGTTTGGAACTCCCTGCCCGCCAATGTCGTCGACAGTAAAACAATTACTACGTTCAAAAAATAGACTTGACAAATATTTAGAAGCCAATCCACAACTAAAATACTATCCGTTAACGTAGAAAACTTTGAGTAAGTTCATTCTGATGTACCTATCTTACGAAATGTCGATTCAAAAGACGTCGCTAGTGGCCTGACATCGCTTGCCAGGAAGTAGTGGTAGCAGTAGTGGTAGTGACAGTAGTGACAGTCTGGTCTTGGTTGGCCTTCCTTTCCCTGCCAGCCATGGCTGGGGAGAGAAGCCTTCACCCTTACTATCCTGTATCCTTCACTCTAGACTAGATAGTGTACTCACAAACAGCCTCGTAAGGGCCAGCAGGCCTGTTGCTGTTTGTTCTTCATATGTATTAGTGCAGAAGGAGCAACACCCAAGAGACCGTGTACAGGTAAGGATGATATACAGGTTTTCCTTCGTCCTCTTGAAGTCACCCCTACTGTGCCTGCGTGGAGTCATGTCAACCTCGAGCAAGAAAGACTCCATTGCGCCCTTGTATTTAAAAACAACTGAAGGTCGACAAGCGTATAAACGAGATATGATGTCAACCTAGCTCACCTCACCTCCCCTCCCCTCCCCTCTACGAAGCCGCCTAGCGTATGTAGCGGGTTATAAAGGTAGATCTAAATAAAGAAGGTTGACAGCCACCATCATTGCCGTGGGTCTCGAGTCAATGAACTGTGTTATGATAAGACCACGCCTCATTAAAGTGCTTACTGATGATGGACACTTTCTGATTAACAATTTGTAGCAGTATCACCATCAACATCATCGATAGTAGTAGGAGTAGGAGGAGGAGGAGGAGGAGGAGGAGGAGGAGGAGGAGGAGGAGGAGAAATAGCAGTAGAAAAGCTGAGCTGAAGGCAAAACTCTTACAAAATAGGAAACAAATGTAAACACTAACATTTTTCTAACACACACACACACACACACACACACACACACACACACACACACACACACACACACACACACAGTAGGGGAGGACTGCAGAGCCACCACCACTCCTGCTACATTGCAAGGTCACAAAACAGCGTCCAGGCTTAAGTCCTTACACATTCCCTCCTAAGTGAGCTGGGGATTTAGCGTGAAAAGGGACACGCCCACCGAGCCTACAGGTCAGGGATTCAGACCCAGGAATCCTCGACTGGGCGCGATAACCGCTACACCACCACGCCTCCTAAATAGATCAAGGGATACACATACTGACTCGTGCAGAAAAATGAGTGAAAGTAGACATCTAAAATACAATGTTTATATTATGTTTAATATTATAGTAATGATGAAATTGAGTCTATATTCGTGTTCTTTATCCTTGGAAACTTATATGTATAAATTTTCGTGAGATTCTGAGGTGTCAAAATTTTTATGAAATTTCCAAGGCAACACCCTTAGATTTTTTTTAACAAATCACGTTTTGTTAAATAACTCAAAAACTATAAGGTTTACGTAAAAGACTTATGGAATAGTATATGAAGAGCAGGAGACGCCCGTTCTTTTGAGCTATGGTAGATTGAAATTGGTAAATTAGTAACTGAGAAAATAATATATTAGTTTTTTTGACAAAATTTCAACAAAACTTAAATTTCCTACTAAACTATAAGGTATATTTTAAATCTGATTCCACCAATAGATAGACAACATCAAACTTAATATATTAACTTCTATACATTATTGCTGTACGACAAATATTTTCATAGTAAAATGACAAAAACACATTCGACCAAATTTACACGGGGAAAATTTTGAGCGACAAAAATAAAAATCTACAATTGTTACAGAAACCTGAAAACAAAACATAAATAACACACTCAACACACACACACATCCAAACACACACCTAAACACACTCAAACACCCACTTTCTACCCCCAAACACATACCCAAACATACCAAAAAACACACATACCCCCAAACACACACTTTCTACCCCCAAACACACCTAAACACCCCCTAAAATTGACAAAATAAATAAAGACGACAGCTTTGGGTCATCCTAGGTAGAAAAATATATACAAGTTGAGAGGAAATTGGTTCGTTGACAGACTTTCCACCCTCATTCCTTTTCGTTTTTTTTTCTTCTGAACACTCAGGGAATATGAAGACGTGGATTTGATATATATTTTTTCATGATTGAGAAGAAAAAAAAACCTGAGAGAAATATCAAAAGAAAATAAAAAGTGTTGGAGGAAATTGAATGTGTTAGTCTTTCAGTTTCTAGTATTACCATAACCTATTACATATCTACAAAACCACTACTACTACTACTACTACTACTACTACTACTACTACTACACTACCACTACCACTAGCACTATTATTACTGATATTACTGTGTTTGCTATTACTGCTGCTACAAAAAAATAATAATAACAAAATTGAATAATGACAATAATAAAAAATAATAAGTATAATAACAGTGATAACAAGACTTACAACAACAACAATAATTCACATGCAAGCACTTCCCCACAAAGTCTGACGCCCGCTGTGCAAAGTCCACTAATAAATAATACTCAAGGGGGAGGAGAGAGCACATAAACACACACACACACACACACACACACACACACACACACACACACACACACACACACACACACACACACCACAAGAAACGAGACAACTATCATACCGAAAAAAACAACTATATTTCAAAAACAAGATCAAAACGTAAACAGCTCTCTCTCTCTCTCTCTCTCTCTCTCTCTCTCTCTCTCTCTCTCTCTCTCTCTCTCTCTCTCTCTCTCTCTCTCTCTCTCTCTCTCTCTCTCGTCGGAGCTTCTTTCTCATGAGTGAAGACGGAGGAGGAAGGAGGACGCGGACGAAGATGAGGACGAGGATAAGAATGAAGGAAAAGAGGAGGAGGAGGAGGAGAGGAAGATAAAGAAGATCACCTTATTACTGCTGTGTACTCGATCGAACTTGGAGACGGATGATATGTTGGAAGCCCTTAGTACTTTGGGAATGTCAGTATGGATGAGGAAGAAGAAGAGGAAGGGAAGGCCAGGCAGGCAGGCAGGCAGTTAGTTGGTTGGTCGGTGAAAACCACTGCAGGCAAGGAAGGAAGGAATGGAGGGTCCAGATGCAGAGTTGATTAAATACGACAAAGTGGATTAGACACGGAGACGCAGCCACACTAGATGGGATTAAGATAAGTAGGAGTCGAGGTGCATCCAGCCAGCCGCCCGGGTAAATCTCCGCCCCGCGTCCTAAGATTAGTGCAAAACAAGAAGAAGAACAAGAAGAAGAAGAAGAGGAATAATAATAATAATAATAATAATAATATAATGTACATCTAAATAAAAAAAAAAATTAAAAGAGAAGAGAGTAAAGTGTGTGTATATATATATATATATATCTCAAGAGACCCACACAGAAAAATAAGTATTTATAAAAAAAAGAAAAAAAGCCGTGGAACGAATCATACACACGAGATAGATAAAAGCACAATACACGAATCCATAATGAGTTCATTTTGCCCAGGAAATTTTACAAAGAGAGAGAGAGCTAGAGCGAGAGAGAGAGAGAGAGAGAGAGAGAGAGAGAGAGAGAGAGAGAGAGAGAGAGAGAGAGAGAGAGAGAGAGACAGACAGAGAAAGAGAGAGAGAAAGGCAGGTCTGGTTTGGTTTGGTCTGGTCTGGGCCGGGAGGTTATAGAATAAGACCGAGATTGTCTGCTGCCGAATTCTCCCGCTGGGCCGAGCTAGCGGGGAGCCGAACCGGGTGTGTTAGGTTAGGACACGGCCGATTGCGTTGAACCATTAAGGAACTAAACCATTGCACAGAAAAAATGACAATATTTCAGAGAGAGAGAGAGAGAGAGAGAGAGAGAGAGAGAGAGAGAGAGAGAGAGAGAGAGAGAGAGAGAGAGAGAGAGTTTGTGTTGTACAAATAGAGCACCAAGAAGTTAAATTGAGCAAAAAAATAATAATTATGTGATCAATCTTGTCATGTCTTGTGAGTTTCATTGCTATATGTTCGTTCAACCTTCACATACACACACACACACACACACACACACACACACACACACACACACACACACACACGAAGACAATTTAGTATGACTTTTACAATTGAGAAAAATATAAGTCCCAATGTATAAATTAGATCGCGCACCTGTCCCCCAAATAATTACCTGTAAGAAAACCAGGTAAGTCTTGCAGCCCCAGACAATGAGGTCAAAATGAGGAACCTGATTTACCAACACCCCCCCAAAAAAAAATAATAATAATAATAATAAGTTGGATAAATATAATAAATAGCAATTGAGTATATATAATAATAAAAAAAATGGAAATACCTAAAACTAACTATATTTTCCATCTCATATAAAAAAATGTATTATTAAACCAAATAAATAAATAGATAAAATAAAAAAAAAAAAAGGTAAGTGAATCCATGTTTAAATTTTAACGATTACTGAAAAGGATGCAGGGGTGAAGAGAGGGGCGGGAGGGGGAAGGGGGAAGGGGGGGCGGGTGATTCCAGGACTAAGTTATGATCTAAACTAAACTAAACAGAAAGAAAAACATCATTATAGAAATTATAGGAAAACAGTATTGAAGAAAATTTACATTGAAAAAAAAATCTTTCCTATATGAGAGAAAGAAAGAGAAAAAAGAGGAAAAAAGAGGGAAAGGGAAAACGGAACGGGGGGCGCTTTTCCCCTTTTTGAATAGCATTGTTCTCCCCCCCAAAGGACTCCCTCTTTACCCCCCCTTATATCTGGGAACTAAGAGGGGGGGGAGGGGGGAAGGGGTGAAATGGGTAGTTAGTATGCAAATCGTGTTGTGAGGCATAGAGAGAGAGAGAGAGAGAGAGAGAGAGAGAGAGAGAGAGAGAGAGAGAGAGAGAGAGTAGAGAGAGAGAGAGAGTAGAGAGAAAGATAATAATAATAATAATGAGATTAATAAAGACTAGAGCACATTACAAACTCACTCACTCTCTCCCTCTCTCTCTCTCTCTCTCTCTCTCTCTCTCTCTCTCTCTCTCTCTCTCTCTCTCTCTCTCTCTCTCTCTCTCTCTCTCTCTCCTTTAACACAGAGGAAGAGTAATTTTCCTCCCTTTCGTTGGTTCTTCCTTAAATTCAGCGAGCCACGGTAGAAAATTCACCCTCCCTCCCTCCCTCCCTTTCTCCCTTTCTCTATCCCTTTCCAGCTCCCCCTTAATCCCCTCCTCCTCCTCCTCCTCCTCCTCCTCCTCCTCCTCCTCCTCCTCCTCCTCCTCCTCTTCTTCTATAACCTCCGTCCCTAACCTCTCCTCTCCTCTCCTCACCTTCACCACAGTCGATGGAAAACGATTATGTGCATGGGAGAGAGAGAGAGAGAGAGAGAGAGAGAGAGAGAGAGAGAGAGAGAGAGAGAGAGAGAGAGAGAGAGAGAGAGAGAGAGAGAGAGAGAGAGAGAGAGAGAGAGAGAGAGAGAGAGAGAGAGAAAGCACAGACAAATAGAAGCTAAGAGTTTGGAAGATAAAAATTCTGGGGGAAAAAAATGGGAAAAAAAGATAGTAAAGGAGACGAGTTGAGATGACAAGACTGAGGGAACAAAGGAATACCAATAGAGGAGGAGGAGGAGGAGAGGAGGAGGAGGAGGAGGAGGAGGAGGAGGAGGAGGAGGAGACCAAGTTGCTTCCAGAACTCCCAAAAGAACGCCTCAGGTACCGTGGGTCACCTTAATTAACATAAATATCAGGTGTGTGCATGCAATCATAGGTGAGAGGGAGAGAAAGACAGACAGACAGACGGACACACAGACAGACAGACAGACAGACAGACGGACAGGTAGAAAACAAGTGTGGGTGAGGATACACTAAACAACAGGTAAGAGGTAATTAAGAAGATTACGTGTAATTAGGAAGGGAAATACTCTTGACTCCCAGCCTCATTTAATTTGGTGAGTCGCACAACAGGAAAATGTAGGTGATAAAAGGCTTGGGTTAATACATTTAAGATATCTAAATAAAAAGATACAAATAATAAAGCATTCCTATATCTACTTTATAACTCTCTCTCTATCTCTCTATCTCTCTCTCTCTCTCTCTCTCTCTCTCTCTCTCTCTCTCTCTCTCTCTCTCTCTCTCTCTCTCTCTCTCTCTCTCTCTCTCTCTCTCTCTCTCTCTCTCTCTCTGACCTCTTATATCAAAGTTCTCAACATCACCACGTAAAAGTTTGTCAATTAAAGAAGAAAGTCTGATAAAAAAACTCAATTATTTTTGCTTTAAGTATGTGTGTGCGTGCATGTGTGCGTGTGTGGGTGTGTGTGTGTGGTGTGTGTGTGTGTGTGTGTGTGTGTGTGTGTGTGTGTGTGTGTGTGTGTGTGTTTTGACAAAGATGGATTGGAGCGGAAGTTTTAATAGCATCGTTACTGTCATATTGATGGTGTTGTGAAGAGAAGGAAGAACAGGAGGAGGAGGAGGAGGAGGAGGAGGAGGAGGAGGAGGAGGAGGTCATTATCCGTGGCTGTGGTGGTGTCAAAAGGAGGAACCCGGAATACATAAGCCATGAACTCCTATCAAATTTTAGAAACAGTCACGAGCTCTCTCTCTCTCTCTCTCTCTCTCTCTCTCTCTCTCTCTCTCTCTCTCTCTCTCTCTCTCGTCCTTGTGCTCCTCTTGTGCTCCTCTTGGTTTGTCTCCTTTTCTTATCTCCTCCTCCTCCTCCTCCTCCTCCTCCTCCTCCTCCTCCTCCTCCTCCTCCTCCTCCTTGTTGATGTACTCGAACCTTGTGTAAGCAGAGTTTATAAAATTATTCGGATATCACAACACGTTTTTAATTAATATTCATGTAATAAAAAAAAAAAAAGAGAGATAAACCTGAGACTGAATTATGTAGAAGAGAAATTCACTGCCATTTATATGCTGTTTTTGATGCGGGAAAGAGAGACTAATTATAGGAAGTGATTAAATAGGTGTGAGAGAGAGAGAGAGAGAGAGAGAGAGGGTAATAAAAAAAGGTAATTGATTTAGATAAGTACACCACCCATTAGTAATTAGTAGTCATAGTAGTAGTTGTAGTAGTAGTAATTGTAGTATTTTTTAACTTATACAGAACAAAAAATCTGCACTACAATTCTAATAGTTTTTTAACATTAATATTCTGTGTTCAAAGAAAGGTAACGCATGAACACACACACACATACATACACCTAGACACACACACACACACACACACACACACACACACACACACACACACACACAGACAGATCAGACCTGAACATCGCCGGCTCATGAATAGTCAAAATTAAGCAAAACCCACACAATCCTCGGGGCTAGAAGTGACAATTGACCACACACACACACACACACACACACACACAGACAAAGGTGGCACGTAACAAAAGAATTAAAATGAAGAACATGCAAGAGAGTAAACAAACCACAACAAATGATCAATGGAATACACAACAAAGGTGAATGCAACGCTATTAGAAAGAAGAAAAAAAAATTGGTAAACATACAATAATGGCAATACAATAATAATAAAAATACAAATAAAATCAATAATAATAATAATAATAATAATAAAGTAGTGCTCGTGTGTATAATGTAAAAAAAATTAGCCATTCATGAAAACAGGAGAATGGATGTAAATTGAAAAAAAAAGAAAGAAAAAAACCAATGTGTTGTATATGATAAAAGAGTGACGTAGGAACTGAGATGAAAAAAAATAAAATATATAAAAGAAAGCAATTATATAATGAAAACATATTAAAGGTAAACAACACACACACACACACACACACACACACACACACCACACACACACACACACACACACACACACACACAGGTAGGCACAGGGCAGATCAAGCAAGTAATTCACCTTGTCACCTGCCGCACCGATTATACACACCTGCAATTAGCTAGCCTTGTGTGTGCTAACTGGGCTTGTCTTCTACCGCCCAAAGTCGTCTTCTACAAAGGAAAGCGCCTCCCCCCGCCCCTCAAGTCCCCTTACAGCCTAGTCAACAACCCCTAGAGATGAGGACTCCCGAAACCAAGGACTTTATCTTGACCTTCACTGCTTTTCTTTTGGTACCTAACTATCCTCTGGTCAGTCCTTCCCTTTCATGGTAAGCAAATCTCTCGTTCTTACTCAGTTATTCTCTGCATGTACAGTCGGTTCCTTAGCATCATGGTAATATTGGCACACATGGCGATCACTACTTTATGCGTTATTTATATGATTTTTTTTCCGTTATATATATTTTTTATTTATTTATTTTTTTTTATTTATTTATTTATTTATTTTTTGGATTTAACCTCGTCAATTCAGGTTAAAAGCTTCTGACAAAACCTCTGATTGACTGACTGACTGACTGACTGATCGTGTGTGTGTGTGTGTGTGTGTGTGTGTGTGTGTGTGTGTGTGTGTGT
>JAPQNM010000017.1:9805844-9808344 GCA_029783475.1 Metacarcinus magister | reverse complement strand
CCCTTGCCGAGACAAATTTAACACACCATAATGACACACTAAATTTGAAGGGAGAAAAATGGCTTCAAATTCACTTGCTGGGAAAAAATAAAGAGACTGTTTCCTACAATTCACAATAATCATTTTTCTCCGACTTTATTAACTAGCCTGAGGGAAGGAAGGGGAAGGAAGAGGAGGAGGGAAGGGGAAGGAAGGCATGAAGGGCAGATTTGTGGTTGGAAGGGAATGATAAAAAGACTGGCAAGTGATAGAATATGATAGCCTGGAAGGAAGACAAGGGAATGTGGTGAGGGAGAGAGGGGACGAGAGGGGAAGGAAAGAGGAAGGATAACAAAGAAGAAGGGAAGATATGTAGGGTGCATGATAGGAGGGTAAGGAAAGTAAAGTAAAGTAAGATTAAATATAATAACTAGAAGACTGTATACGTTGAGGAGGAAGAGGAGGAAGAGAGGAAGAGGAGGAAGAGGAAGGTAAAGGGGAAGGAGAGGACGATGTGGTATAACTGATAGTGGCTGTGTAATACGTGATAATTTGATAGTTATAGTAGTAGTAGTAGTAGTAGTAGTAGTAGTAATAGTGATGGTGGTGGTGGTAGTAGTAGAAAAAACAAAACCCATAAAAGTAGTAGTAAGTAACAGCAACAAAACAATGAAACTTTATTCCATTAAATGTTCACTACAAGTTTCATAGCAGGACAGAAACGTGAGATGACAAGCTGACAACCAAGGGGGAAAAGAAAAGAAAAGAAAAAAGAAAAAACAGAAGCAAAAAAAAAAACGAGAAAAGAAAAAAAAAAACCTTGAACAACAGCAGATCAGATAAAAAAAAAAGTGAACACGAGAGAGAAGAGAAAGAAAAAAAGAGAGAGAGAGAGGGAATTCCTGCACTACACACTTAAGAATGTATTAAATTTCACTTAACATAGAGGGTGAAGAGCTTAAAGTGTAGAGAAACGCGGTGTTCTTACTCTGACGGCATGTGGTGAAAAAATGAAATGTGATAACTTTTATGTCAGCAGGAGGAGGAGGAGGAGGAGGAGGAGGAGGAGGGAGGAGGAGGAGGAGAAGGGTTGGTAGAATCAGAGGTAGTTGTGGTGGAGGAGGAGGAAGAGTGTGGTAATAAAGTGGGTTATTTTCAGGCCAACACTAAGTAATAGAAGCAAGAAGAAGAAGAGGAAGAGGAGGAGGAAGAGGAAAAGGAGGATTTGGGTGGAGGATGTATATAAAAAAAAAGTTATACACCCACCAAATCGCTGCTCATTCTTCTCTTCCATTGTTTCTCCTCCTCCTCGTTTTCATCATTCCTTCATTTCCATATTTATATCTTCCTGCCCTCCCCATCTTCTTCCCACCATTTCTCTTCCCCTCTTTTCTCTCTCTCTCTCTCCTCTCTCTCTCTCTCTCTCTCTCTCTCTCTCTCTCTCTCTCTCTCTCTCTCTCTCTCTCTCTCTCTCTCTCTCTCCTGTTCCACCTCAAAGACACATGAACATCAAGGAGACAGTTGCATGGGACAATACAAGTAAATCCCGAGGAGGAGGAGGAGGAGGAGGAGGAGGAGGAGGAGGAGGAGGAGGAGGAAAAGAGATTATGGAGAGAGAGAGAGAGAGAGAGAGAGAGAGAGAGAGAGAGAGAGAGAGAGAGAGAGAGAGAGAGAGAGAGAGAGAGAGAGAGAGAGATGGATAGGTACTGGAAGGGAGAGATATAGTGAGAGAAAGAGTTAGTGGGAGGGAAAAGTGAAGAGGACGAGAAGGAGGAGGAGGAGGAGGAGGAGGAGGAGGAGGAGGAGGAGGAGGAGGAGGAGGAGGAGGAAGAATATACACAGGTAATAGGGCAGGTGAAAGACAGGTACTGGCCGGTTCTTAATACACGTGAATTTACAACAATTTATGAGAGGTAATAATGTTGGGGCGAGACAGGAAAAAAATGGTCAAAAAATGAACACCTGATGATGACGATGATGATGATGATGATGATGATGATGATGATGACGATGATGATGATGATAATAATAATGAAAATAATAAGTACAATAATAATGAGACTAAAAATACAAGCAAAAGGAAACTTCTAAGCATTAAGTTGACCCCAAAAAGGCTTCGTGGTTTAAAAGATAAATTTTATAGCCCATTTTATTACCAGGATTTTGACCTTCTAGCCCACCCCTAACCCCCAGCCTCCTCCTGCCCCTCCCCCAGCCTCCTCCTGTCCCTCCCCCAGCCTCCTCCTGCCCCTCCCCAACCCACACCTCCACCAACACCGTCTATTGACCCCTCCACTAACCCCCAACACACAGGACATGCTATACTTACCCCTGACCCCCTCCCTCTCACCCCACCTCCCTCACCCCAATGCTAATAATGCCCCCCTCCCCACCCTCATTCCCTGCCCTCACCCCCCCATTAAATCCAGCAGGCCGTCCGTATCGGAATGAACCACTTGCAAAATGAATCTCAAACCCAACCGGACGGGAAGTTTATTTTAGGCCAAAGTTCCTTGCCTAC
>JAPQNM010000017.1:9790844-9795844 GCA_029783475.1 Metacarcinus magister | reverse complement strand
GCTGACTTGAACGACGTCTCTCTAATGGTTCTTAACTTTACTCTCTCTATCTTTCTCTCTCTTTTTTTTTTTCTCTCTCTATCTATCTCTCTCTCGCTTTATTTTCTCAGTCATCATAGCACTCCTCTCCCTTCCCTTCCCTTCCCTTCCCTCCTTACCTCACACACGCAATCACCTAAATTGCGTGCATACTATTATTTTCCTTCTTTACCTTCCTGTTTCCATGAGAGAGAGAGAGAGAGAGAGAGAGAGAGAGAGAGAGAGAGAGAGAGAGAGAGAGAGAGAGAGAGAGAGAGAGAGAGAGAGAGAGAGAGAGAGAGAGAGAGATAATGATGATGATGAAGGCTATTAAGAGGACAACCGAAGGAGTGGACAAGGGCGGATAGGATATCTTTAAGGATGTAACGGTAGGATTCATTATACCATAGGAGGTGGGTAGAGGTGAGCAAAGGTGGGCAGGGGTGGGCAGGGGTGGGTAGAGGTGGACAGGGGTGGGTAGAGGACATCCCGTGCCCACCCAACCTTATATCTTATGGGTGAAAATCTTACATCAAAACCATCAACATTAAATACCTATTAGGTTTTGATTCTTTTCCTTATACTTCTTATCCAAACACACTCTATGACTCCTTCTTCTTCTTCCTCTTCTTTATTCCAGTCTCATTTACCTCCCTCCTCCTTTCTTCCTTCCTTCCTTCCTTTCCTTCCTCTTCGAAACAAAGGAACATCACACAACAGCTGCAATTCAGTCCACAAATCAGACCCAATTCAGATCGGATACACCAAGCGGAACACCTCCTCTTCCTCCTCCTCCTCCTCCTCCTCCTCCTCCTCCTCCTCCTCCTCCGAAGTGCGAAAGGAAGGAAGAAGAATAAAGGAGGGAGGAAGGAAGGAGAGAAAAACATTCATCCATCATTTTAAAAGATCAAATAAGTCAAGAAAATGAAGCTAACTCTCCCTTCACTTTATAAATGGTAATTGTGTCTTCAATTTAGGTAGTATTGAACTCCTCTTACCTCCCTACCCTCCCTTCCCCTCAATCCCCCTACCCTCCCTTCCCCTTCCACCCTTCCCTCCCTTCCCCTCAATCCCCCTACCCTCCCTTCCCCCCCTTTCCTCTCCCATCCAGTACTCAGGTGAATGGATTTGGGATCACTTAATTCTTTCACCTTAAATAATGATAATCTGTAGTGATTTAGTGATCGTTTCTCTCTCTCTCTCTCTCATTTATTCCTCCCTGTGTTTCTCTTTCATTAATCATCACTTATCTTTCTCTATCTCTAATTTTATCTTTCATGTTCTCTTTATATCTACATTCTGTCTTCCACCTTATCTTTCTTTACTCATAAATACCAACTAACGATTTATGCATAATTTTTTTTTCTCTCTCTCTCTCTCTCTCTCTCTCTCTCTCTCTCTCTCTCTCTCTCTCTCTCTCTCTCTCTCTCTCACCTTGACTAATTACTTTAAACAACACCTAAACAATACATCCGATCTCTCAGGTGAGGAAGGCGGGCCAGTCATTTACTCTCATTAACCTCCATTACCTGCCAAGCACACAGGTAACGCTGCTCAGGTAATGACCAAAAGTAACCTGACTACAAATAATTAGTTAGCCTCCTCGATGCCTGATCATTATTTTTTTTTCCTCTCTTTCTCTTTTTCTCTCTCATACACACATTTTCTTTTTATCTTTTCCCTGTCTACAGTTTACAAGGCGTTATCACCCTCACGATCCACTGGTGTAAGGGTGAGAATCAGGTGAGGGGAGGGAAAGGAGTGGGGGGGGGAAAGGGGGGAGGTGGGGGGGCATGCATACAGGTGTGTGTGTGTGTGTGCGTGTGCGTGTGTGTGCGAGAGAGGAACAGGGTCGCAGGTATGAGAGAATTTACCTGATTGCCACTCACCCAATCGAGGAAAATCACTCTCGTTCAACTTCGGTTCCCTTATGGACAACGAACACTCTTGTTATTTTTACATTAATATAATCACAGTGGGTGCACCATTTTCTTCTTTCGTTTTTTTTTTTCCTTCCTTCCTTCTTCTTTCGTCCCCTCGTATTTTTACCCTCGAAGGCAAGAGAAAACGTGGTCGACTTAACGTGTGAGACGAATTTGCATAAGGTTTACCTGGTACGAGTCGGTATATGAGGGCGGGAGGGGAGAAGGAGGCAGGAAGGAGGGAGGAGGGAGGGAGGATGGAGGAAGGGAGAAGGGGAGGTGGACGAGGGGAAGGAGAGAGGAAGAGAGAAAGGGTAAGGTAGCAGGCTGGTCTGTTCTGGCTGACCTAACTTTATAAACAAGGAAAGCAAGTCCACACCACACAAGGAGGAGGAGGAGGAAGAGGAGAAGGAGGAGGAGTAGACAGACAAATTTACCCGAGAAGGAATGGAAGGGAAAACAAGACAGGAAACAGAAAAAAAGAAGAGAGAAAAGAAAGAAAAAGAATCAAGGTAGGAAAGAGAAATGGAGTCTAGAAGGCCCAAGGGAAGGAGAGGAAGGGGAAGGAGGTAAGGAGAGAGGGAGAGAGGGGAAGGAACTCACATTAACTTTACTTAGCACGAAGTTGAGATGGTATGCCGTTGCCTGTCTTCCTCATGCCAACGAGAGGCGTCACCAAATACAGATGTGAACTAACCCTAGCACCTCCAACACCACCACACCACCACCACCACCACCACCACCACTAACAAACAAACAAACAACAACAATAACAACAAGAGTGGAAGAGAAAAGAAATCACCACCACCACCACCACCACTACTACCACTATTACTATTACCACTACCACAAACATCTATCAAAAGTACCACCACCAGTCACTTCTACCACCATCGCCTTGTGTACTAATTAACTAACAACAACCACCACCATTATTACCACAACAACAACAACCACAACAACAACAACAACAACAACAGCAGCATCGGTTCTTTCTTCCCAATGAGAGTGATGAGACTGGTTATATAGTCTTATTTTTTTCCCGCCGCTTTTTTTTCCTCACAGTCATTCATCTCCATTTTGCATGCGTGTCTATTACATCTTTTTATGAGTAACTATTTTTTTTTCTTTCTCTCTCTCTCTCTCTCTCTCTCTCTCTCTCTCTCTCTCTCTCTCTCTCTCTCTCTCTCTCTCTCTCTCTCTCTCTCTCTCTCTCTCTCTCTCAAGTGAACTATTTTTCTTTTTCTAACTGTTCGCAAATTTTCTAATAGTCTTTCTTCCTATGACTATCTTTTTTTTCTCTCCTCCTCCTCCTCCTCCTCCTCCTCCTCCTCCTCCTCCTCCTCCTATCTATCTCTGCCATCTTCGTTCCTGTTTTCTCTCAATATAATCTTTTAATCTATGTCATCATTCCTCTTTCTCTAATTCTTCTATTATATTTATCATCTTTCACTGGTCTTTTTCTTTATTCCTCTCTCTCTCTCTCTTCCTCCTCCTCCTCCTCCTCCTCCTCCTCCTCTTGCGTCTGCTATTATCTTCCTCTTCCATCTCAATTTCCTCTCAGCTATCTCCGTAATTCGTCTCCATCTTTCAACGCATTCCTTCTCTCTCTCTCTCTCTCTCTCTCTCTCTCTCTCTCTCTCTCTCTCTCTCTCTCTCTCTCTCTCTCTCTCTCTCTCTCTCTCTCTCCTTCTAACTCCTCGAATCCCTCCTTCTCTCCCTCCCTCCTTCTACCTCCTCCAATCCCTCCCCCCCCCTTCCTCCCTTGAGTCGTGCAGGTCACAGGGTCACGTGGATGGACGAGGGAGGAGGTCACAAGGTCATGCCTCCTCCGTTACCTCCACAGTGGTTATCTCCATCTGACCCCTACATAACCCCCTCCCTTTATCCCCCTTCCCCTTAACCCCTTCCCCTTATCCCCTTCCCCTTATCCCCTCTCCCTTTATCCACCTCCCTTCCCTTCCTCAACTTTAAATTCTCTCTCTCTAAATCCTCTCTCTATTCCTTCGTGCCTTCCTCTCTCCCTATCTCTACTTCCAGGTTCGAAAGGTCGTTCTAAGGTCGTTCTGGACAGCCAGTTTTGTAGGAAAAGTCACCAGTAGGTAAGACTATTTTCTTTTCCTTTCTATTTTATTTATTTTTTTTTTTTGAGGGGGGGGGGAAGGGGGTGTTTTTTATTTTTTTATTTATTTATTTATTTTTTTTGCCTTCTTAAAGACTTGACTCATAATTCAATTTCGAGAGTTTGGCGTCGCGTGAAATTAGGAAAGACCGAATCTGTATGTGCTGTGTGTGTGTATATGTGTGTGTGTGTGTGTGTGTGTGTGAAGGTATGTATGTATGTATGTATGTATGTATGTATCTTCCACACATACCTGAATAAAAACACACACGCACGTACACATACACCTCAAACTATATATATAAAAAAAAAAAAAAAAACATGCAGGGGGGTATGGGTATGGGTATGGGTAGAGGTAGGGGTAGAGGGGGGGGGAGGAGATCATAGCACAACAGCCAATAAGCCTCGAGGTGAAGCATGCAGAGGACCAATCACATAGCGGCCAATCCAGTAATTACCGAGGACGAGCTGCAGTCATTATCTCCTCTCCTTAATAACTGATTGGCGGGAAGCTCTGAGGTCATTGCAAGCACAAAAAAAGAGCAAACGAGAGAGAGAGAGAGAGAGAGAGAGAGAGAGAGAGAGAGAGAGAGAGAGAGAGAGAGAGAGAGAGAGAGATAGAGAAGAAGCGTGTTGTAGAGACATTATCAACTCAAAGTGAATTAGGAAGAAGGGGAAGAAGTAGTGGAAGAGAGAGAAAGGAGAAAGAAAGGAGAGAGAGAGAAAGGTGAAAGAAAGGACATGGGATGGAATTTGTTGTTTTGTACCCGACATACACCTGTACCCTACACACACACACACACACACACACACACACACACACACACACACACACACACACACACACACACACACACACACACACACAGCATATCGAATAGTATAACACCAAAAACAGAAAGCCATATATAAGAATACGAATTTTCACACACACCCAA
>JAPQNM010000017.1:9775844-9785844 GCA_029783475.1 Metacarcinus magister | reverse complement strand
CATTTTACTGCGTAATTATTAGTCATAGAACAATTATTCATAATATCAGTTGTACAGTTTAATTAGGTCTATCAGATGCTGCAATTATATTTCCAGTATCTCTAATAGCTTTCGAGAAAATGACGAGGAAAATCATGTTTTTATATAAAATAACGGTTTTATTTTACTGCGTAATTATTAGTCATAGAACAAATATTCATAATATCAGTTGTACAGTTGAATTAGGTGTATCAGATGATGCAATGATATTTCTAATATCTCTAATAGCTTTCGAGAAAACGAGGAAGAAAGTAATTTAAAAAAAAGTAAAATTCAGTATTTATTAGTACTAGTGAAAATATTCATAATGACAGTAGTAGATTTTAATCAGGTCTATCAGATGCTGCAATGATATTTCCAATATCTCTAATAGTTTTCGGGAAAATGAGGAGGAAATTCATGTTTTTAAATAAATATTAAGTTTCATTGTACTGCGTAATTATTAGTCATAGAACAAAATATTCATAATATCAGTTGTACAGTTTAATTAGGTTTATCAGCTGATGAAATGATATTTCCAATATCTCTAATAGCTTTCGAGAAAATGAGGAGGAAAGTCATGTTTTTATATAAATATTAAGTTTCATTTTACTGCGTAATTATTAGTCATAGAACAAATATTCATAATATCAGTTGTACAGTTTAATTAGTTGTATCAGATGCTGCAATGATATTTCCAATATCTCTAATAGCTTTCGAGAAAATGAGGAGAAAAGTTATGTTTATATAGAAATATTAAGTTTCATTTTACTGAGTAATTATTAGTCATAGAACAAATATTCATAATGACAGTTGTACAGTTTAATTAGGTCTATCAGACGCTGCAATGATATTTCCAATATCTCTAATAGCTTTCGAGAAAATGAGGAGGAATGTCATGTTTTTATATAAATATTAAGTTTCATTTTACTGCGTAATTATTAGTCATAGAACAAATATTCAAAATCACAGCTGTAGAGTTTAATTAGTTGTATCAGATGCTGCAAGTATATTTCCAATATCTCTAATAGCTTTCGAGAAAATGAGGAGGAAAGTCATGTTTTTATATAAATATTAAGTTTCATTTTACTGCGTAATTATTAGCCATAGAACAAATATTCATAATATCAGTTGTACAGTTTAATTAGTTGTATCAGATGCTGCAATGATATTTCCAATATCTCTAATAGCTTTCGAGAAAATGAGGAGAAAAGTTATGTTTATATAGAAATATTAAGTTTCATTTTACTGAGTAATTATTAGTCATAGAACAAATATTCATAATGACAGTTGTACAGTTTAATTAGGTCTATCAGACGCTGTAATGATATTTCCAATATCTCTAATAGCTTTCGAGAAAATTAGGAGGAAAGTCATGTTTTTATATAAATATTAAGTTTCATTTTACTGCGTAATTATTAGTCATAGAACAAATATTCAAAATCACAGCTGTAGAGTTTAATTAGATGTATCAGATGCTGCAATGGTATTTCCAATATCTCTAATAGCTTTCGAGAAAATGAGGAGGAAAGTCATGTTTTTAAATAAATATTAAGTTTCATTTTACTGCGTAATTATTAGTCATAGAATAAATATTCATAAAATCAGTTGTACAGTTTAATTAGGTCTATCAGATGCTGCAATTATATTTCCAATATCTCTAATAGCTTTCGAGAAAATGACGAGGAAAATTATTTTATTATATAAAAATACGGTTTTATTTTACTGCGTAGTTATTAGTCATAGAACAAATATTCATAATATCAGTTGTACAGTTGAATTAGGTGTATCAGATGATGCAATGATATTTCCAATATCTCTAATAGCTTTCGAGAAAACGAGGAAGTAAGTAATTTAAAAAAAAGTAAAATTCAGTATTTATTAGTACTAGTGAAAATATTCATAATGACAGTAGTAGATTTTAATCAGGTCTATCAGATGCTGCAATGATATTTCAAATATCTCTAATAGCTTTCAAGAAAATGAGGAGGAATGTCATGTTTTTATATAAATATATAGTTAAATTTTACTGCGTAATTATTAGTCATAGAACAAATATTCATAATGTCAGTTTTACAGTTTAATTAGGTCTATCAGATGCTGCAGTGATATTTCAAATATCTCTAATAGCTTTCGAGAAAATGAGGAGGAAAATCATGTTTTTATATAAATATTAAGTTTCATTTTACTGCGTAATTATTAGTCATAGAACAAATATTCATAATGAGAGTTGTACAGTTTAATTAGGTGTATCAGATGCTGCAATGGTATTTCCAATATCTCTAATAGCTTTCGAGAAAATGAGGAGGAAAGTCATGTTTTTATATAAATATTAAGTTTCATTTTACTGCGTAATTATTAACCATAGAATAAATATTCATAATATCAGTTGTACAGTTTAATTAGTTGTATCAGATGCTGCAATGATATTTCCAATATCTCTAATAGCTTTCAAGAAAATGAGGAGAAAAGTTATGTTTATATAGAAATATTAAGTTTCATTTTACTGAGTAATTATTAGTCATAGAACATATATTCATAATGACAGTTGTACAGTTTAATTAGGTCTATCAGACGCTGTAATGATATTTCCAATATCTCTAATAGCTTTCGAGAAAATTAGGAGGAAAGTCATGTTTTTATATAAATATTAAGTTTCATTTTACTGCGTAATTATTAGTCATAGAACAAATATTCAAAATCACAGCTGTAGAGTTTAATTAGTTGTATCAGATGCTGCAAGTATATTTCCAATATCTCTAATAGCTTTCGAGAAAATGAGGAGGAAAGTCATGTTTTTATATAAATATTAAGTTTCATTTTACTGCGTAATTATTAGCCATAGAACAAATATTCATAATATCAGTTGTACAGTTTAATTAGTTTTATCAGATGCTGCAATGATATTTCCAATATCTCTAATAGCTTTCGAGAAAATGAGGAGAAAATTTATGTTTATATAGAAATATTAAGTTTCATTTTACTGAGTAATTATTAGTCATAGAACATATATTCATAATGACAGTTGTACAGTTTAATTAGGCCTATCAGACGCTGTAATGATATTTCCAATATCTCTAATAGCTTTCGAGAAAATTAGGAGGAAAGTCATGTTTTTATATAAATATTAAGTTTCATTTTACTGCGTAATTATTAGTCATAGAACAAATATTCAAAATCACAGCTGTAGAGTTTAATTAGTTGTATCAGATGAAGCAAGTATATATCCAATATCTCTAATAGCTTTCGAGAAAATGAGGAGGAAAGTCATTTTTTAAAATAAATATTAAGTTTAATTTTACTGCGTAATTATTAGTCATAGAACAAATATTCATAATATCAGTTGTATAGTTTAATTAGGTCTATGAGATGCTGCAATGATATTTCCAATATCTCTAATAGCTTTCGAGAAAATGAGGAGAAAATTTATGTTTATATAGAAATATTAAGTTTCATTTTACTGCGTAATTATTAGTCATAGAACAAATATTCATAATATCAGTTGTATAGTTTAATTAGGTCTATCAGATGCTGCAATTATATTTCCAATATCTCTAATAGCTTTTGAGAAAATGAGGAGAGAAGTTATGTTTATATAGAAATATTAAGTTTCATTTTACTGCGTAATTATTAGTCATAGAACAAATATTCATAATGAGAGTTGTACAGTTTAATTAGGTGTATCAGAACCTGCAATGATATTTCCAATATCTCTAATAGCTTTCGAGAAAATTAGGAGGAAAGTCATGTTTTTATATAAATATAAAGTTTAATTTTACTGGGTAATTATTAGTTATAGAACAAATATTTATAATTTCAGTTTTACAGTTTAATTAGGTCTATCAGATGCTGCAGTGATATTTCCAATATCTCTAATAGCTATCGAGAAAATGAGGAGGAAATTCATGTTTTTATATAAATATTAAGTTTCATTTTACTGCGTAATTATTAGTCATAGAACAAATATTCATAATGACAGTTGTACAGTTTAATTAGGTGTATCAGATGCTGCAATCATATTTCCAATATCTCTAATAGCTTTCCGGAAAATGAGTAGGAAAGTCATGTTTTTATATAAATATTAAGTTTCATTTTACTGCGTAATTATTAGTCATAGAACATGTATTCAAAATCACAGCTGTAGAGTTTAATTAGGTGTATCAGATGCTGCAGGTATATTTCCAATATCTCTAATAGCTTTCGAGAAAAGGAGGAGGAAAGTCATGTTTTTAAATAAATATTAAGTTTAATTTTACTGCGTAATTGTTAGTCATAGAACAAATATTCATAATGACAGTTGTACAGTTTTATTAGGTGTATCAGATGCTGCAATGATATTTCCAATATCTCTAATAGCTTTCGGGAAAATGAGGAGGAAAGTTCATGTTTTTAAATAAATATTAAGTTTCATTTTACTGCGTAATTATTAGTCATAGAAAAAATATTCATAATATCAGTTGTACAGTTTAAATAGGTGTATCAGCTGTTGGAATGATATTTCCAATATCTCTAATAGCTTTCAAGAAAATGAGGAGTAAAGTCATGTTTTTAAATAAATATTAAGTTTAATTTTACTGCGTAATTATTAGTCATAGAACAATTATTCATAATATCAGTTGTACAGTTTAATTAGGTCTATCAGATGCTGCAATTATATTTCCAGTATCTCTAATAGCTTTCGAGAAAATGACGAGGAAAATCATGTTTTTATATAAAATAACGGTTTTATTTTACTGCGTAATTATTAGTCATAGAACAAATATTCATAATATCAGTTGTACAGTTGAATTAGGTGTATCAGATGATGCAATGATATTTCTAATATCTCTAATAGCTTTCGAGAAAACGAGGAAGAAAGTAATTTAAAAAAAAGTAAAATTCAGTATTTATTAGTACTAGTGAAAATATTCATAATGACAGTAGTAGATTTTAATCCGGTCTATCAGATGCTGCAATGATATTTCCAATATCTCTAATAGTTTTCGGGAAAATGAGGAGGAAATTCATGTTTTTAAATAAATATTAAGTTTCATTTTACTGCGTAATTATTAGTCATAGAAAAAATATTCATAATATCAGTTGTACAGTTTAATTAGGTTTATCAGCTGCTGCAATGATATTTCCAATATCTCTAATAGCTTTCGAGAAAATGAGGAGGAAAGTCATGTTTTTATATAAATATTTAGTTTCATTTTACTGCGTAATTATTAGCCATAGAACAAATATTCATAATATCAGTTGTACAGTTTAATTAGTTGTATCAGATGCTGCAATGATATTTCCAATATCTCTAATAGCTTTCGAGAAAATGAGGAGAAAAGTTATGTTTATATAGAAATATTAAGTTTCATTTTACTGAGTAATTATTAGTCATAGAACAAATATTCATAATGACAGTTGTACAGTTTAATTAGGTCTATCAGACGCTGTAATGATATTTCCAATATCTCTAATAGCTTTCGAGAAAATTAGGAGGAATGTCATGTTTTTATATAAATATTAAGTTTCATTTTACTGCGTAATTATTAGTCATAGAACAAATATTCAAAATCACAGCTGTAGAGTTTAATTAGTTGTATCAGATGCTGCAAGTATATTTCCAATATCTCTAATAGCTTTCGAGAAAATGAGGAGGAAAGTCATGTTTTTATATAAATATTAAGTTTCATTTTACTGCGTAATTATTAGTCATAGAACAATTATTCATAATATCAGTTGTACAGTTTAATTAGGTCTATCAGATGCTGCAATTATATTTCCAGTATCTCTAATAGCTTTCGAGAAAATGACGAGGAAAATCATGTTTTTATATAAAATAACGGTTTTATTTTACTGCGTAATTATTAGTCATAGAACAAATATTCATAATATCAGTTGTACAGTTGAATTAGGTGTATCAGATGATGCAATGATATTTCCAATATCTCTAATAGCTTTCGAGAAAACGAGGAAGAAAGTAATTTAAAAAAAAGTAAAATTCAGTATTTATTAGTACTAGTGAAAATATTCATAATGACAATAGTAGATTTTAATCCGGTCTATCAGATGCTGCAATGATATTTCCAATATCTCTAATAGTTTTCGGGAAAATGAGGAGGAAATTCATGTTTTTAAATAAATATTAAGTTTCATTTTACTGCGTAATTATTAGTCATAGAAAAAATATTCATAATATCAGTTGTACAGTTTAATAAGGTTTATCAGCTGATGCAATGATATTTCCAATATCTCTAATAGCTTTCCAGAAAATGAGGAGGAAAGTCATGTTTTTATATAAATATTTAGTTTCATTTTACTGCGTAATTATTAGCCATAGAACAAATATTCATAATATCAGTTGTACAGTTTAATTAGTTGTATCAGATGCTGCAATGATATTTCCAATATCTCTAATAGCTTTCGAGAAAATGAGGAGAAAAGTTATGTTTATATAGAAATATTAAGTTTCATTTTACTGAGTAATTATTAGTCATAGAACAAATATTCATAATGACAGTTGTACAGTTTAATTAGGTTTATCAGACGCTGTAATGATATTTCCAATATCTCTAATAGCTTTCGAGAAAATTAGGAGGAAATTCATGTTTTTATATAAATATTAAGTTTCATTTTACTGCGTAATTATTAGTCATAGAACAAATATTCAAAATCACAGCTGTAGAGTTTAATTAGTTGTATCAGATGCTGCAAGTATATTTCCAATATCTCTAATAGCTTTCGAGAAAATGAGGAGGAAAGTCATGTTTTTATATAAATATTAAGTTTCATTTTACTGCGTAATTATTAGCCATAGAACAAATATTCATAATATCAGTTGTACAGTTTAATTAGTTGTATCAGATGCTGCAATGATATTTCCAATATCTCTAATAGCTTTCGAGAAAATGAGGAGAAAAGTTATGTTTATATAGAAATATTAAGTTTCATTTTACTGAGTAATTATTAGTCATAGAACAAATATTCATAATGACAGTTGTACAGTTTAATTAGGTCTATCAGACGCTGCAATGATATTTCCAATATCTCTAATAGCTTTCGAGAAAATGAGGAGGAAATCATGTTTTTATATAAATATTAAGTTTCATTTTACTGCGTAATTATTAGTCATAGAACAAATATTCAAAATCACAGCTGTAGAGTTTAATTAGATGTATCAGATGCTGCAATGATATTTCCAATATCTCTAATAGCTTTCGAGAAAATGAGGAGGAAAGTCATGTTTTTAAATAAATATTAAGTTTCATTTTACTGCGTAATTATTAGTCATAGAACAAATATTCATAAAATCAGTTGTACAGTTTAATTAGGTCTATCAGATGCTGCAATTATATTTCCAATATCTCTAATAGCTTTCGAGAAAATGACGAGGAAAATTATTTTATTATATAAAAATACGGTTTTATTTTACTGCGTAATTATTAGTCATAGAACAAATATTCATAATATCAGTTGTACAGTTGAATTAGGTGTATCAGATGATGCAATGATATTTCCAATATCTCTAATAGCTTTCGAGAAAACGAGGAAGAAAGTAATTTAAAAAAAAGTAAAATTCAGTATTTATTAGTACTAGTGAAAATATTCATAATGACAGTAGTAGATTTTAATCAGGTCTATCAGATGCTGCAATGATATTTCCAATATCTCTAATAGCTTTCAAGAAAATGAGGAGGAATGTCATGTTTTTATATAAATATATAGTTAAATTTTACTGCGTAATTATTAGTCATAGAACAAATATTCATAATGTCAGTTTTACAGTTTAATTAGGTCTATCAGATGCTGCAGTGATATTTCCAATATCTCTAATAGCTTTCGAGAAAATGAGGAGGAAAATCATGTTTTTATATAAATATTAAGTTTCATTTTACTGCGTAATTATTAGTCATAGAACAAATATTCATAATGAGAGTTGTACAGTTTAATTAGGTGTATCAGATGCTGCAATGGTATTTCCAATATCTCTAATAGCTTTCGAGAAAATGAGGAGGAAAGTCATGTTTTTATATAAATATTAAGTTTCATTTTACTGCGTAATTATTAGCCATAGAATAAATATTCATAATATCAGTTGTACAGTTTAATTAGTTGTATCAGATGCTGCAATGATATTTCCAATATCTCTAATAGCTTTCGAGAAAATGAGGAGAAAAGTTATGTTTATATAGAAATATTAAGTTTCATTTTACTGAGTAATTATTAGTCATAGAACAAATATTCATAATGACAGTTGTACAGTTTAATTAGGTCTATCAGACGCTGTAATGATATTTCCAATATCTCTAATAGCTTTCGAGAAAATGAGGAGGAAAGTCATGTTTTTATATAAATATTAAGTTTCATTTTACTGCGTAATTATTAGTCATAGAACAAATATTCAAAATCACAGCTGTAGAGTTTAATTAGTTGTATCAGATGCTGCAAGTATATTTCCAATATCTCTAATAGCTTTCGAGAAAATGAGGAGGAAAGTCATGTTTTTATATAAATATTAAGTTTCATTTTACTGCGTAATTATTAGCCATAGAACAAATATTCATAATATCAGTTGTACAGTTTAATTAGTTGTATCAGATGCTGCAATGATATTTCCAATATCTCTAATAGCTTTCGAGAAAATGAGGAGAAAATTCATGTTTATATAGAAATATTAAGTTTCATTTTACTGCGTAATTATTAGTCATAGAACAAATATTCATAATGACAGTTGTACAGTTTAATTAGGTCTATCAGACGCTGCAATGATATTTCCAATATCTCTAATAGCTTTCGAGAAAATTAGGAGGAAAATCATGTTTTTATATAAATATTAAGTTTCATTTTACTGCGTAATTATTAGTCATAGAACAAATATTCAAAATCACAGCTGTAGAGTTTAATTAGTTGTATCAGATGCTGCAAGTATATTTCCAATATCTCTAATAGCTTTCGAGAAAATGAGGAGGAAAGTCATGTTTTTAAATAAATATTAAGTTTAATTTTACTGCGTAATTATTAGTCATAGAACAAATATTCATAATATCAGTTGTATAGTTTAATTAGGTCTATGAGATGCTGCAATGATATTTCCAATATCTCTAATAGCTTTCGAGAAAATGAGGAGAAAATTTATGTTTATATAGAAATATTAAGTTTCATTTTACTGCGTAATTATTAGTCATAGAACAAATATTCATAATGACAGTTGTACAGTTTAATTAGGTGTATCAGAACCTGCAATGATATTTCCAATATCTCTAATAGCTTTCGAGAAAATGAGGAGGAAAGTCATGTTTTTATATAAATATTAAGTTTCATTTTACTGCGTAATTATTAGCCATAGAACAAATATTCATAATATCAGTTGTACAGTTTAATTAGGTGTATCAGATGTTGCAATGATATTTCCAATATTTCTAATAGCTTTCGAGAAAATGAGGAGGAAAGTCATGTTTTTAAATAAATATTAAGTTTAATTTTACTGCGTAATTATTAGTCATAGAACAAATATTCATAATATCAGTTGTACAGTTTAATTAGGTGTATCAGATGCTGCAATGATATTTCCAATATCTTTAATAGCTTTTGGGAAAATGAGGAGGAATGTCATGTTTATATATAAATATTAAGTTTCATTTTACTGCGTAATTATTAGTCATAGAACAAATATTCATAATGACAGTTGTACAGTTTAATTAGGTGTATCAGATGCTGCAATGATATTTCCAATATTTCCAATATTTTCAATATCCAATATCTAATGCTAGCTAGAAGAGCCCGTCGCTGACGGCTGACGGAGCGACGGTTATATATTGCTGCCGGCGGTGTTGCCAAACCGCAGTTATCGTACCGTAAAATTATCTATTGAATATCACATAAATACTCATAAGAACGGTAATTCTGATACATAAGACAATAGAAATTTGTAAATAATGATAAAAGTTATTACACTGGCCTATTCTTATTGTCATCATACGTTTGGTATATGCATGGGAATGATATA
>JAPQNM010000017.1:9768344-9770844 GCA_029783475.1 Metacarcinus magister | reverse complement strand
ACACACACACACGTACACGTACAATCTAGTGTGTGAAACAGCTCGAGGCACAAATAGTGTGGTGTTCGGGATATCAAGAGAACAATATGTCTTCGAACGCCACCCAGACATTACACACGTCAAGCGGAGACGAAGGCTGAGGGAAGAAAACAACTTATGAAGCGCGCACCAAGACCACATAATATATATAATGCTTCTTACAGGCTACGTTCCCGAAGCCTCGTAAAGATTAGAAAAAAAAAAAAGACTTATATTTCGCGCAAAATTGTAGTGGTTGATGCCCGAGAGGAAAGTAAAAATAGAGGATTATTATCTATTAAAAGTGTCAAGTATGTATGTTATGATTAGGATTGTTTGTAAGCATGTCGTGATTAAGAATAAATGTGTATATATATAAATGAAAGGGCAAGGAACGAGGAACGATGTGCTCTAGGTTAAAGAATAAATAAAATGACAAACAATTTATAAAGGATGACTATAAATTGTATACAACACGAAACAAAAGAATGTATAAATAAGTATCTAATATACCTTATGACGGAGGAAAATAAAATAAAAGCGACAGACATACATATAGACAGACAGACACAGATAAACAAATACAGAGACACAGACAGACGGCCAAAAAGACAAAGAGAGACGGAGACCAAAAGAGACAGATTGACAGATGAACCATAATAAGTATGAGACGAGGGTGTTTGTCTGTCTGTCTGTCTGTCTGTCTGTCTGTGTATCTGTGTGTCTGTTTGGCGCACAAGTCTTCCAAAAAAGGTTCAAATTCGATGAAACTTGACATACAAATTGGAAATATATAAAGAAAAATTTGAACATGTTAAAAAAATATATTAATAGGTTGTGTAACATATTTTTTTCTTATATGTAATAAAAAAAAAGTCAGGTCCCTCACGTCAGGGCTTGTTGTTTGAAGCTGTGTGTGTGTGTGTGTGTGTGTGTGTGTGTGTGTGTGTGTGTGTGTGTGTGTGTGTGTGTGTGTGTGTGTGTGTGTGTGTGTGTGTGTGTGTGTGTGTGTGTGTGTACTACCCAACAGGTGGTGTGTTCACGCCTGTCATCAGAAAAAATAAATATTCCTCTGTGTCTTTATTCTTTCTTTCTCCTTTTGTTTTAATATCTAGAATAATGTTATCAATTGTGAGGTGTAAAATTTCCTTTCTCCTTACACTATAAAATTTTCTTTATCGAACCCTTCCCTTTTTCTCCCCACTGTGCATGCGTCAGAGGGAGGGTAAGGTGGGGAGGAGGCTTCACAAAACTTTCTATGTCGCTCTCTCACTACAAAATTTATAGAACTTTATATCTATAGAACAAAGAAGTGCACTCTAGCGGCCAGCCTCGATTGGCGGCAATAAGATTTATATTACCTGATTCTCTAAAGTTTCCATGTTCCTCCTCCTTTTCCTTTTCCTTTTCTCCTCCTCCTCCTCCTCCTCCTCCATTTCGGGAAGCCAATAAAACTCTTCCAGGAAATACACTAAGATGATCTCTCTCTCTCTCTCTCTCTCTCTCTCTCTCTCTCTCTCTCTCTCTCTCTCTCTCTCTCTCTCTCTCTCTCTCTCTCTCTCTCTCTCCCTTTACTTTCACCCTTATATATGTGTTCCTTCTCTTCAGCCACACCCTCGTTTTCTCTCCCTTTTACCCTTTCTCTCCCCCTTCCCTCAAAGAATAAGTGTCTCCTTCTCTTTCACCTTTATCTCTCTATCTGCTCGTTATCTTCGTCCCTTTTCTATCTTATCGCCTTCCATCTTTTCTTCCCGCCAACCTCGTGCCCTGCCTTTGTTTCTATCAAATGCCTCTTCTCCTCCTCTTCTTTCTCTTTTTTCTCCACCACCTCTCTCTCTCTCTCTCTCTCTCTCTCTCTCTCTCTCTCTCTCTCTCTCTCTCTCTCTCTCTCTCTCTCTCTCTCTCTCTCTCTCTCTCTCTCTGGAGGTCATTCGATAACATCTTTGCTTCCTGACTGTTTACATTGAGAAAAATAAAATATACTACATAATGAATCAATACACGCAAGGGATACATACGAACAGCAATAACAATAATAATAATAATAATAATAATAATAATAATAATAATAGTAGTAGTAGTAGTAATAACACCACCACCAGCACCACCATCACTACCTGTACTCGAAGTGGCAGCAGGTCCATGCTTGCACTCACCTGCTGCTTCCACCCAATTAACTGAGGACAGGTGAGGCGAGGGCAGGTAAGGTGTAACGTTCATTGTACACACCATTACAATTTCTCGGCCCACTGTACATCAAACTAACCCATGATTACGCCTACTGCTGGGGCATGCACGTGGAGGAGGAGGAGGAGGAGGAGGAGGAGGAGGAGGAGGAGGAGGAGGAGGAGGAGGAGGAGAGGAGGAGGAGGAGGAGGAGGAGGAGTAGGAGGAGGAGGAGGAGAAAGGAAGATCAAGGGATAGAATTGATCTCATGAATAAAAAGTTTAGTACCAGGTTTATATTAATTAAATCTGGAGGA
>JAPQNM010000017.1:9705844-9760844 GCA_029783475.1 Metacarcinus magister | reverse complement strand
AGGAGAAAAATGTAATTAAGTAGAAGTTTCGTGTATAATACAAATATATCAATATCTCCATTACTTACATTCCAATTACATTCTAGTAAAGCTCAAAGGAACGGGCGTCTCCTGCTCTATATTTACTATTAGGAATGTTTTTTACGTAAACCTCATACTTTTCGAGTTATTTTGAAAAACATGATTTCATGAAAAAATTCTAAGGTGACACCCTTGAAAATTTCGTGAAAAATTTCCACACCTCAGAATTTCATGAAAATTTGTACCTAAAGGTTTTCAGTCAAACTGAACACGAATCTGGACTCAGTTTCATCATTACTATATTATTAAACACTATATAGGCATGTGTGATACGCCTAAAACTATTTATTCTCTCTATTTATCTCTCTATCTCTATCGCGCTCTCTCTCTCTCTCTCCCTCTCTCCAAACTCCTACAGCAAAATCATAATATTCTCCCCCTCCTCCCCCTCCCCCTCCTCCTCCTCCTCCTCCTCCTTTGTGTCTTCCTTCTTAAATAGTCTTCAGTGGACCAATTAGCGCCAATATTTATTTTTTATCATTAATATTTATTTTTATCATTAATATATATTTTTATCATTAATATATATTTTTATCATTACTATATATTTTTATCATTAATATTTATTTTTATCATTAATATTTATTTTTTATCATTAATATATATTTTTATCATTAATATATATTTTTATCATTAATATATATTTTTATCACTAATATTTATTTTTATCATTAATATATATTTTTATCATTAATATTTATTTTTATCATTATTATTTATTTTTATCATTAATATTTATTTTTATCATTAATATTTATGTTTATCATTAATATATATTTTGATCATTAATATATATTTTTATCATTAATAGTTATTTTTATCATTAATATATATTTTTTATCATTAATATATATTTTTATCATTAATATATATTTTTATCATTAATATATATTTTTATCATTAATATTTATTTTTTATCATTAATATATATTTTTATCATTAATATATATTTTTATCATTAATATATATTTTTATCATTAATATTTATTTTTATCATTAATATATATTTTTATCATTAATATTTATTTTTTATCATTAATATATATTTTTATCATTAACATATATTTTTATCACTAATATTTATTTTTATCATTAATATATATTTTTATCATTAATATTTATTTTTATCATTAATATATATTTTTATCATTAATATTTATTTTTATCATTAATATTTATTTTTTATCATTAATATATATTTTTATCATTAATATTTATTTTTATCATTAATATTTATTTTTTATCATTAATATATATTTTTATCATTAATATATATTTTTATCATTAACATATATTTTTATCACTAATATTTATTTTTATCATTAATATATATTTTTATCATTAATATTTATTTTTAACATTAATATATATTTTTATCATTAATATATATTTTTATCATTAATATATATTTTTATCATTAATATTTATTTTTAACATTAATATATATTTTTATCATTAATATTTATTTTTATCATTAATGTATATTTTTATCATTAATATTTATTTTTATCATTAATATTTATTTTTTATCATTAATATATATTTTTATCATTAATATTTATTTTTATCATTAATATTTATTTTTTATCATTAATATATATTTTTATCATTAATATATATTTTTATCATTAACATATATTTTTATCACTAATATTTATTTTTATCATTAATATATATTTTTATCATTAATATTTAATTTTATCATTATTTTTTATCATTAATATATATTTTTATCATTACTATATATTTTTATCATTAATATATATTTTTATCATTATTATATATTTTTATCAATAATATATATTTTTATCATTAATATATATTTTTATCATTAATATATATTTTTATCATTAATATTTATTTTTATCATTAATATTATTTTTATCATTAATATTTATTTTTATCATTAATATTTATTTTTATCATTAATATATATTTTTATCATTAATATTATTTTTATCATTAATATATATTTTTATCATTAATATATATTTTTATCATTAATATATATTTTTATCATTAATATATATTTTTATCATTAATATATATTTTTATCATTAATATATATTTTTATCATTAATATTTATTTTTATCATTAATATATATTTTTATCATTAATATTTATTTTTATCATTAATATATATTTTTATCATTAATATTTATTTTTATCATTAATATTTATTTTTATCATTAATATATATTTTTATCATTAATATATATTTTTATCATTAATATTTATTTTTATCATTAATATATATTTTTATCATTAATATATATTTTTATCATTAATATATATTTTTATCATTAATATATATTTTTATCATTAATATTTATTTTTTATCATTAATATATATTTTTATCATTAATATATATTTTTATCATTAATATATATTTTTATCATTAATATTTATTTTTATCATTAATATATATTTTTATCATTAATATTTATTTTTATCATTAATATTTATTTTTTATCATTAATATATATTTTTATCATTAATATATATTTTAATCATTAATATATATTTTTATCATTAATATTTATTTTTATCATTAATATATATTTTTATCATTAATATATTTTTTTATCATTAATATATATTTTTATCATTAATATATATTTTTATCATTAATATTTATTTTTATCATTAATATTTATTTTTATCATTATTATTTATTTTTATCATTAATATTTATTTTTATCATTAATATTTATTTCTATCATTAATATTTATTTTTATCATTAATATTTATATTCATCATTAATATTTATTTTTATCATTAACAAGAAAATTTTGAATAAAATCATAATTTTTTAAAAAATCTATAAATCGAACACTTATAAAAGACCTCGGCAGTGTAAGGGTTAATACTGGCAATAAGTTATGTTTAACCTGCCATTACCACCGAAACGAAGGATGCGAGGGGATTTCATTGAAATGTTCAAGATAATCAAAGGATTCGATAATATCAATACAGAAGATTACATTACTTTTGATTGATCAAATATAACAAGAAGACATCATTCTTTTAAGATTACTGGTAAAAGATTCACATCAAACAAAGCCAAGCACTTCTTTTTCAATCGGATCGTTAACGTTTGGAACTCCCTGCCCGCCAATGTCGTCGACAGTAAAACAATTACTACGTTCAAAAATAGACTTGACAAATATTTAGAAGCCAATCCACAACTAAAATACTATCCGTTAACGTAGCAAACTTTGAGTAAGTTCATCCTGATGTACCTAACTTACGAAATGTCGATTCAAAAGACGTCGCTAGTGGCCTGACATCGCTTGCCAGGAAATAGTGGTAGCAGTAGTGGTAGTGACAGTAGTGGTAGTGACAGTAGTGGTAGCAGTAGTGGTAGTGACAGTAGTGGTAGTGACAGTAGTGGTAGCAGTAGTGGTAGTGACAGTAGTGGTAGTGACAGTAGTGGTAGCAGTAGTGGTAGTGACAGTAGTGGTAGTGACAGTAGTGGTAGCAGTAGTGGTAGTGACAGTAGTGGTAGTGACAGTAGTGGTAGCAGTAGTGGTAGTGACAGTAGTGGTAGTGACAGTAGTGGTAGCAGTAGTGGTAGTGACAGTAGTGGTAGTGACAGTAGTGGTAGCAGTAGTGGTAGTGACAGTAGTGGTAGTGACAGTAGTGGTAGCAGTAGTGGTAGTGACAGTAGTGGTAGTGACAGTAGTGGTAGCAGCAGTGGTAGTGACAGTAGTGGTAGCAGTAGTGGTAGTGACAGTAGTGGTAGTGACAGTCTGGTCTTGGTTGGCCTTCCTTTCCCTGCCAGCCATGGCTGGGTTTGATATTACAGTAATGATGAAAATAAGTCCAGATTCGTGTTCATTTTGACCCAAAACATTATTGTAGAAATTTTCATCACATTCTGAGGTGTGGAAATTTTTCCCAAAATTTCCAAGGTGACACCCTTAGATTTTTTTCAAGAATTTACGTTTTTTGAAATAACTCGAAAAATATGAGGTTTACGGGAAAAAAGTATATAATAGTAAAGATAGAGCATGAGACGCCCGTTCTTTTGAGCTATACAGAAATAAAATTGGACTATTGGTTATTGAGAAAATTATACATTTGTGTTTTTCACAAAACTAACACAAAACATTATTTTTTTCTTAAACGGTTCAATATATTTTAAATCTGATATGATATTTAGATAGAGCTCATCAAGCTTAATAAATTTGTATATAAACATTTAAACTGTAGGAGTAATAGTTTCATAGTAAAATGACAAAGAAGATTTCGACCTCAATTCTGGTGGCATATTTCGGCCCAAAACTGAACAATGCATTTCCGTGACAGTAATGATAAAACTGAGTCCAGATTCCTGATCAACACAACCAAAACACAACAAAAACACAATAAAAACACACTTAGAATAACCTTCACGAGTTTTCAAAATAATAATAAGTTTCAAAATATTAATAAGTTTTCAAAATTTCCACCTATGCTAAGAGAAGCCTTCACCCTTACTATCCTGTATCCTTCACTCTAGAGAAGATAGTGTACTCACAAACAGCCTCGTAAGGGCCAGCAGACCTGTTGCTGTTTGTTCTTCCTATGTGTTCCTATGTGTTCCTCCTCCTCCTCCTCCTCCTCCTCCTCCTCCTCCTCCTCCTCCTCTTCCTCTTCCTCCTCCTCCTCCTCACAACCCTCTCTCATATCAAAGTGACGTGCGGGGGAAGTCGGCTTGAATAGATGAAGGAATTCTTGTCGTTATTTCCTCAGAATCGTGGGAAAATGTATACAAGGAAAAGTGTTGAGTTATATTTACGTTTTCTGAGTAAGCGAGTGAATGAGCGAGTGAGTGAGTAAGTGAGTGCAATGTTTGTTATTCGTTATTAAATGGACGTCATTATAAATAAATGAACCTCTCGTTTTTGCATGTAGTAAAAGTGGAGGCAAAAGAAATAGTAGTAGTAATAGTATCAAAACAATAACAGCACCAACAACAACAACAATACTACTACTACTAATAATAATGATATTCAAAAGTCTGCCTGTCTGCTTGTCTTGTCTGCATGTCTGTTTACGGTGATCCTTCTTAAGAACCGGTTCATCAGATAGAATGGGACAAACACCATTGTCTTCAACATGGAGCCTCCACTCACATAAAAAATGAGCCACAATGAAACCGGTTGATGGCCTTTGACTTTGGTGTGTCGTCAACAGTTAATAATTCAGCGGAGATAACAGTCACACCCACACCCTGCCCTGCCTCACACCAACACTGTTCTGCACACACACTCAACCCATCCACTTCCTTTCTGCATTAATAGTATATCAACACAGAGACGATTGTACTCATTCTATCAATAATATAAGAAAATAAAGCCTTAATTCAAACCTTTATTATCTTCGTATAGGACTAATGTATTGAAACTTATCCAACAGTATGCAAACATTTCGTCATTAAGGTAACACTGATTAGTTTTCAAAAGTTAGAATTACACGTGTGATACTACCTGAATCAATACAGATATCTCAAGTTGATAAATGTAGATATATCAACCCTTTTTATTCTCTACAGGAAACTTACTACAATTTACTCGGTTTTCAATGTTAAGTTATAGAGACAGAGTGGCATTGATATAGGATACAAGTACATTGCAACGTCTTGGAGTAAATCTTTCCAGTTTATGTTGAGGTGTCACAGTTAACTTGATCATCTCCCACGTGTTGTGAAGTCAAGTGTTGCCGTCATGAAATAAAAGTAAAGTAAAAGGCACCTGCAGCGGGGAGGGGATAATAATGTCTTCTTGGTTTATTTATACAGTGTGTCTGGCGGTGAAGTGACGGTCTCTTGCTGGATATAATAATAATAATAATAATAATAATAATAATAATAATAATAATAATAATAATAATAATAATAATAATAATAATAATAATAATAATAATAATAATAATAATAATAATAATAATAATAATATTTTCATTATTATTATTATTATTATAGTTATTGTTATTATTAGCATTAATATTCAAATCAGTATTATCATCATTACTATTAGTATTCAAATTTTCTTGATTGGCTCATAACTATTAGATATATTTTAATTTATTTTAATATATGTATGTAGACTCTCTCTCTCTCTCTCTCTCTCTCTCTCTCTCTCTCTCTCTCTCTCTCTCTCTCTCTCTCTCTCTCTCTCTCTCTCTCTCTCTCTCTCTCTCTCTCTCGTCGCAGCTGTCATCACTACGCCTGTTTTTAGTTCTGTTCAGTAATGGAAAGCCTTAAAAAATGTACAATTACGATACTAACACACTTCCTAATGGCAGGTCCGCAGAGGCAGGTAGTCCGCACGTGGGCTATTTATTATTTTTTTGTATTATTTCTTTGTTACAGAGCAGAAGAGAACTGCCACATATTGTCATTTACTAAACCAACACGGATATGATACGTCAAACAAAATTGTGATGAATTGTTGATAATGTGATGTATTTTCTCACACCACGTAAGCCATAAACCTGACTTCCTTTGGTGGTGTAAATAAAAGTTGTATATGAAAGTGTTGCAAGACCTATATATATGAAGTTAAAATTAGATTCTTGCTTCACACAACGTTAAGAAAGGATCAATGACTTGGTTCACTTTTATGACGAACAATAATCAGTAAGTCCTTTTAAAGTTATTATATCTATTGTTTTTCTTTATTTTATTAGTGTTTTATGCAGATATCTTTCCTCTTCCATTCTTCCACTCTGTCTTTGTGTTCCTTCATATTCCTTTGTCTCTCTTCCAATCCTCTTTACACTTCCACTCCTATCTAAACCATTATTGTTTTTTCCTTCCTTTTCTTTTTTCTTTATATAACGTCAAGGTCCATTGCTCAAAAGTTAGTCTTATCGATATTTACTCAAGCCATTACTGCAACATTTTTCTTATAGCAATCAGCATTTACATATAATTTGCTTATTAACTTTAACATGTTCTTCAAACTTGTTCATACGGCTATTCAGTCCACTTGGCAAACAATCTACATGAATCTGAAGCATAATTGATCTAATGTCTGAATCCTGAAGCCGTTCCACTTATCACACTCCTCCTTCAGGGACCAAACTTTTCTCTTATCCTAACATATAACTTTGAGCTTTACATAATAAAAGTCTTCTGAGCGCCATCCAACCCAATGTTTTCTTGGTATGTGTATGTGTGTGTGTGTGTGTGTGTGTGTGTGTGTGTGTGTGTGTGTGTGTGTGTGTGTGTGTGTGTGTGTGTGTGTGTGTGTTGCAGCCTACGAAAAATGTTTGGTGTCAGGGAGAATTTAAGTTTGCAATTGCCATTTTAGCCTTTTAAGTCACATCATTAAGCAAGGAGGATGAGGATGAAATCGAGGATGAGACAGAGGAGACAGAGGAGGAGGGAGGAGGAGGAGGAGGAGAGGAGGAGGAGAGGAGGGAGGAGGAGGAAAGTGACTTCGTTTCTTCTCTATCGTAGTTACCTGACAGTTATACCTCTATTGCTTCCTGTCAATGGGTAGTTATCACCGGGAGATGCTGGGTAATGGCACGAGGAAGAGGAGAGAGGAGGAGGAGGAGGAGGAGGAGGAGGAGGAGGAGGAGGAGGAGGAGGTGAAGGAGGTTAGGAGAGGTGACAGGAAGGAATGCACTAAGGGTGAAGGTATGAAGGGGGGGAGGGAGAGGCGGACAATCTCATTATCATGCACCCTGTGTGTGTGTGTGTGTGTGTGTGTGTGTGTGTGTGTGTGTGTGTGTGTGTGTGTGTGTGTGTGTGTGTGTGTGTGTGTGTGTGTTTGAATACCACAACGCTACACTCACCCAATTAAGTATAGCATAACTAGTCTAACTGTAAATAACAATGTGAATAACTTTTATATCGCAACAGTGAAAGCAATGTAAAGCAACTAACCGATTATCAATTTCTATCCAATCGTATCCAGATCAAATAGTTTCAATTATTTCGTGTTAAAATAGAATAAATGCAATGTGTGTATGCAAAGACAACACTTATAATTCAATAAATTCACGCACTCCTCCTTTCAATTTAAAAGTTATCAAAAGGAACGAAAACATACATGAGATTAATTCCAAAATAATGTCACTTATTAAAGATATCAAAATATATATATACAAAATAAAAAAAATAAAAAATAGTTGAGGTATACACACACACACTATACACACATACACACAAAAAACAAAAGCCTTGAGGTTCAATTAGCTGCATCGAGACACAAGACAACAGAGATATAATTCCTGAATGTGCATCACCTCGCTAGAATACCAAACACACCTTCACACACACGCACGCACTCCACTTGACAAAAACAAAAACAAAAACTCAAAAAAAAAAAAAAGAAGAATTAGAACAAGAAGAATAAAAAGAAAACAGAAAGAGATGATAAAAAAAATATTATAGAAATAAATAAATAAAAATAAAAAATAAAAATAAATAAAATGAAAGCTAGAAGAATTAACAAGCAACAAGCTCGCTCTCTCGCTCCTCTCTCCTCTCTCTCTCTCTCTCTCTCTCTCTCTCTCTTTCTAACTATATGTAGGCCACTGAAGAAGCATACGAGCCACGACGAAAAATAATGGTGGGCCCTTGAGTGCGAATAAACCACACAGAGGCGGCCACTCAGAGAGCATCATAATTCATAGCGTAACAAGGGCCACTCAGTAAGCACATTCTCTTAAGAGGTCGAGGGCAGCATGATAACTACCAAACAGACTTTTTTATTTCTCAGCTTTATCCGAAAAGAAGTGATAAATTAAAGCAAGGAGAGAGAAAGAGAGAGAGAAGTAGGAGGAGGAAAAGTGTATTAATTCTCTCTCTCTTTCTCTCTCTCTATTTATTTATTTATTTATCTATATATCTCTCTCTCTCTCTCTCCCTAAATTACAGAGTCGTAAAGGAAACTATAAATAAAAGAAAAGGAAGCAAGCAATTAAGTCATCAAGCACTCCACATGAGAGAGAGAGAGAGAGAGAGAGAGAGAGAGAGAGAGAGAGAGAGAGAGAGAGAGAGAGAGAGAGAGAGAGAGAGAGAGAGAGAGAGAGAGAGAGACATAACCAATAATGCATATCACCAATTAAGGGTTTCCAGGTTAATCTCCTCACCGTGACTTCACAAGGTAATCAACGTAAAAGGAGTCAGGTCAGGCCAGGTAGAGTCAGGTAAGGTCAGGTAAGGTCAGGTGAGGTCAAGAGAGATCAGGTAACACAAGGTCAACGAGGATCAGGTAGCAGCGAGTGAGCAATATTACACCATTTCATAACTGACTACAAATAATAATAATAACTCTCCACTATATTACAGCTTGTGTATATATGTATAATGTATAACTAAAATACATAAGACTGGGAGGAGAGAGAAGAGAGAGACACGTATACATAATGAATAGGTGTGGAAATACAGGTGTGTCATATGTATAATTAATAACAGGAGGAGATACAGGTAAGATAGAACGCTGAGGGGAGGAAGGGGAAGGGAAGGGGAAGGAGGGGAAGGAGGGGAGAGAGGAAAGGTGAAGACATGTGTACAGGTGCTAATGAAGGGACAGGTAGCGGAAGGTAAGGTTAAGGGAAGGTAAGGCATACGAGAGAGAGAGAGAGAGAGAGAGAGAGAGAGAGAGAGAGAGAGAGAGAGAGAGAGAGAGAGAGAGAGAGAGAGTGAAGGGGACAAAGGGGGTGGGGGGTTAGGGAGGTAGTCGTGATGGTGGCGTTAGCAGGTTAAGGGAGGTTAAGGGGGGGGTGGGGGGGGAGTTGCCAAAAACGCCTGACAAAGACAACTCATCCGAATAAACGAGAGAGAGAGAGAGAGAGAGAGAGAGAGAGAGAGAGAGAGAGAGAGAGAGAGAGAGAGAGAGAGAGAGAGAGAGAGAGAGAGAGAGAGACGCAAAAATCAGTCCATTTGGTAAAACACAGAAGAGAAAACGTATGTAAAATTATTTAAATGTAAAATAAAAACAGGAATAAACAGTTAAAATCACAACCACAATTTTGCTAAACTGTTATAAGATCCAATTCCTTTTGCTGCGACAACGAACGTAAAACTCAACGTAAACTTTACATAAACGACTCACTTTTACGGCAAATTCTCCACATAATCAAGAGTGGAGGAGTTCATTCCAAATACATATCTAGTTATACAAAATAATATAAAATAAAAATTAAAGGGGGATTGCCAAGGAAACTTTAATTAACTGACCCGGACAAATTAATTAATTCGAATATCTATCTCTTGATTATGGAGATGAAATTATATATATATACATATTTTTTTTTCTCTGTCTCTTTCTTTAAACAGATAACTAAATTGGATGACTAAATAAATGTTGAAAATTTATTTGTCCTTATTAAGTATTATCACGATGTTTCGAGTGATAAAAAGGAGTTTTATTATTATTTACGATCACTATTATTATCATTATTATTCGCTCTCTCTCTCTCTCTCTCTCTCTCTCTCTCTCTCTCTCTCTCTCTCTCTCTCTCTCTCTCTCTCTCTCTCTCTCTCTCTCTCTCTCTCTCTCTCTCTCTCTCTCTCTCTCCACTACCTGTTGCACTGCACTTCACCTTTCCTCCTCCCTCCCTTCCATGTCCCCATCCATCTAGGTAATCCTGTAATCCCCTCTGGTCTTCCTCCCTACCCTCTCCTCCTCTTCTTATTCCTACTCCCTCCTCCTCCTCCTCCTCCTCCTCCTCCTCCTCCTCCTTCCCATGCACACGACTGTAAATCTTGGCATCTTACCCCCAATCACTCCTCAGTCAACTGTAAAAGGGACACACGCGCGTGCACACACACACACACACACACACACACACACACACACACACACACACACACACACACACACACACACACATACAAGCAGACACCTACCTACCACCTTGCATACAGATTACATACACAACGGAACCACACGACCGAAAACGCACATACAGCTCTACGTACACACCGCATCCACACTTACGTACACAGGTACACACATTACTGTACTTATGGAAGCGAGTGTGTGTGTGTACTTACTTATAAACACATAGTCAGCAGTATAAGAACAAAATAAGTGAAGGGCTTTAAATAAATATATACTTTTGTTTAATATGTGAAAAAATTTAAGTATGAGAAACAAAAATTTACATCCAGAACTAAATAAAACTTTAAATTCACTATTGCTTATATGCTTTTCCTTGCACATTTAATTTATTTATATATATACTTATTTTCGAGTCAAATTTTTCTTTTTTTATTTTGAGTCAAGTTTATGAGTCACTTTTCGAGTTAAAATTGTGAGGCCTATCTGATTGCACACCACACCTACCACACCTCACACACCACAAGACCCTTCACCTCACCTCACCTTCCCCTGCTTTCTTAATTAGCTCACCTCATCATAATATATACCTGCTTGATTTACCTGTTCATCCTCCCAGCCTCTCCTTCCCTTAAATTGTGTGTATCTGCTTGTCTTGCCTTTAAATTTGGGCTCTATCTCACCTGCCTCACTCACCTGTCTCGTCTGCCTGTCTAAATAGGATGCTGGTTTCTCACCTAGCCATCTCGTCTCACCTGTCTAAGATCACCTACCTGGAGTGAAATGCTTACCTGGCAGTCACACTAATCACACGCTTCACACCACTTCACTGTACCTCATTTTACCCCCCCCCCTCCTCTCTCTCTCTCTCTCTCTCTCTCTCTCTCTCTCTCTCTCTCTCTCTCTCTCTCTCTCTCTCTCTCTCTCTCTCTCTCTCTCTCTCTCTCTCATTCCCTCACGCCTCTCTTTTCTATCTTGACTGAAGGAAATTCTATGAAGCAGAAATCGAGTGTCTTGCAACGGTAAGAAAAGTGTCTCCCAAGATTGCAATAATAAAAACATTAAAATAAATTAAGAAATATAAAATAAATGGTTAAGAGTATTTATAATTTACACAATTAAACTAAGGAGAAAATATTTACATTGAGAAAAATAAGAAGGAGGAGGAGGAGGAGGAGGAGGAGGAGGAGGAGGAGGAGGAGGAGGAGGAGGAGGAGATAGTGCATGATGAGAAGAAATCACTAGAAGACTTATAACCAAAATATATCAAAATGTAAAATCAAATCACTATAATAAAAACGATAATAATTTAAATTAAAACAGAACAGAAAAGGAAAAAAAATAAATAAACCAAGACGTGACCGAGACGGAAAAATCAGCTGCTCCAGGATCTTCCCTTCAGCCTTTAATAGACGAGGAAAATCAAAAACACCAAGCCTGAAATATTTCGCATTATTTTTTTATATACAGACTGGCAAGAGTTCGTGAAGTCTTATACCTAATTTATACCATTATGGCGCCACACTCTGAATACCAAGACGAGGAGGAGGAGGAGGAGGAGGAGGAGGAGGAGGAGGAGGAGGAGGAGGAGGAGGAGGAGGAGGAGGAGGAGGAGGAGGAGGAAGAGGAGGTAAGAAAGTGTAATAAAAGTAGGTAACAAAAATAATACGACGATAATCAACTTGACTTATAAAAAAAAGATATAATGAAAATGCACCTAGAGGCAAATGAGAGCAAGAAATAGAGAGAGAAAAAAATTATTCAAATATTAGAAATTATCACGCACAAAAAATATATTAATTCTGCAAAAGGAAAAAAAAATCACCGGTACAAAATATCAAAGGACTTTCAGGAAAAAAAAAACCTTCACACTTATTAAACCTTTCATTAAAATAAAATAAATAAATAAATAAATAAAAAATCATAAATAGAAAGAGACATGACATTATAAGGGAACATATGTGTGTGTGTGTGTGTGTGTGTGTGTGTGTGTGTGTGTGTGTGTGTGTGTGTGTGTGTGTGTGTGTGTTGGAATGGAACAAGGAGGCGCCCTAACCAACACTTGGTTACCTGCACCGTCACGCTCCTTCACCCCAAAGAGGGAACACATGGAGGAGGAGGAGGAGGAGGAGGAGGAGGAGGAGGAGGGAGGAGGAGGAGGAGGAGGAGGAGGAGGAGAGAAGAATTTAGAAGACGGGGACGGGAAAAGGCAATGAAACAGGAGGAAAGATAGAGAAAAAAAATAAGACCAAGCTGTTTAGAAGAGTAGAAAAGTATAAGGAATGTGTGAGGAGATTAAAGTGTAGTAATAAAGGATGAGGAGGAAGAGGAGGAGGAGGAAGAGGAAGAGGAGGAGGAAGAGGAGGAGGAGGAAAGGAAAGTATATTTAAAGTTTTCTTAAAAGACAAAGACGATGTTTACGTCTTTTCTTTGTCTCCTCTCTCTCTCTCTCTCTCTCTCTCTCTCTCTCTCTCTCTCTCTCTCTCTCTCTCTCTCTCTCTCTCTCTCTCTCTCTCTCTCTCAAAAGTGGAGTTAACGAACCGCATAAAACACACACACACACACACACACACACACACACACACACACACACACACACACACACAATGGACCCCAAAATAAAACTAATTAGCCAAACACCAGCTACTTAATGATCCTGGACCTGCTGCCTTTGTTTCTTTGGGTCAATTGTAAGCGGATCGTTGACATTCCCAAACACACCTGTAGCTAAATACCCCAATGACAGGTGTGCGGAGGGGGGACTAATTAGAATCGCAGCACATACCTTTAAAACACCTGAATATTTGATAGCGTTGAACAGAACACCTGATAGAATTAAACAGAGGGAGAGAGTGTGAGAGAAAAGAGATAGAAAGGGAGAGAGAATGAGAGACACACGCGCACACACGCACACGCACACACACACACACACACACACACACACACACACACACACACACACACACACGCAGGTGAAATCGGCCTTTGACTAAAATAGGAGAATAGTTTCATTTACTTGCTCTAGTTCACCTGTTGGACTGACGTGTGCACACCTGCGTGTCTGCCTTTATTGACCTTTCTCTCCATTCCTCCTTCCTACTTCTCTCTTTTCCTCCTCCTCTTTCTCTTTCTCTTCCTCTCCCCAACAACATTACAACCTCCTCCTCCTCCTCCTCCTCCTCCTCCTCCTCCTCCTTCGTCATGGTACTCTTAATAGCTTACATTCTCATAATTCATCTTGTACATTTTTGAATAATAATAATAATAATAATAATAATAATAATAATAATAATAATAATAATAATAAAATTGACAATGGCATTACTTTTTTTTCCCTTTTTTTCCTCCCTTACATGCCTTCCTACACATGCTTATCGAGGGTGTGTAAGAAAAGAAGAAGAAGGAAAAAAAAAATGAACAAAGGAAAGCACTCAAAAGAAAGAAAGAAAGAAAGAAAGAAAGAAAAAAAACTCAAGAGCACATAGATGGGATACCGAACATAACAGAAACCTTTACACACACACACACACACACACACACACACACACACACACACACACACACACACACACACACACACACACACACACACACACACTCACCTTCACCTCACATTCAAACACATTCACTGATTCGAGTTTCAATATTCACTTTTATGCCGAGTAACTTTTAATCATACATATACTGCTATTCAACATTTCCATTTTAATTCCACATATTTTTTACCACTGCATATCTATTGTAAGAGCAGTAGTAGTAGTAGTAGTAGTAGTAATAGTAGTAGTATCAAAACATAACCACTTAGCACACATTATCCCTACATCTCCCTGTCTTTCCCTCCCTATCTCCCTCCTTCCCTCTACCCTCCCTTACCTTTCCTATCATCAATTTCCCTCAAGACACCTTTACCTTGCCTTAATATTCATGTGCATAGCGAGTCGACATTAATCCCAGTCACACATTCATCAAGCGTGCCATTTACCCTTCCATTCATCACCATTCCCCTCCTTCCATGTTCTTCAGACTGGATGTTCCACTCTTTCAACGTCCTTCTTCTTAACATCATTATACCAATTTTCTAGATGCCACCGTGCCTCTGTTCGCAGGTGCATTAGTGCATTAATACCCAATTTAGCTAACCCCCCGGTGATGTGAGAGAGAGAGAGAGAGAGAGAGAGAGAGAGAGAGAGAGAGAGAGAGAGAGAGAGAGAGAGAGAGAGAGAGAGAGAGAGAGAGAGAGAGAGAGACAACCAGACTGACAGAAGGCGTTTGGGGGAGGGATTTCACCGGCTGATCTTTGACCCCGAGGTGTTGGGGGGGTGAAGGAGGGGAGAGGTGAAGAGGGGAGAGGTGTGGGAGGGGAGAGGTGGGGAGGGAGAGGTGTGGGAGGGGAGAGGTGTGGGAGGGGAGAGGCTGGGAGGGGAAAGAGAATGGTTATAATTCTAGTGTTATTATCTCGTGGAGTGATGGCGTACATGACTGATCTGTGTGTGTGTGTGTGTGTGTGTGTGTGTGTGTGTGTGTGTGTGTGTGTGTGTGTGTGTGTGTGTGTGTGGTGTGTGTGTGTGTGAGAGAGAGAGAGATTGAGAAACATGGGAGATAAAACAGAAGAATTCCTCTCTGGTTTCTCCTCCACCCACCCACTTCCCTCCCTCCTTCCCTCCCTCCCCCCCTCATCCATCACACTCCCTTCCTCCTTCCACAAGTCGAGTGATAGTAATGAGCCTTTATTTTCATCACCTTCACACCCTCAGCCGCCTTCTTGCTGCAGAGAAATTATGTGAGGTTACGTCTCCCTCTGTTCGACTCCTGTACTTTGAATGTGAAGGGAGTAGTAATAGTAGTAGTAGTAGTAGTAGAGAGATAGTCTTTATATCTATCTATGTATCTATCTATCGACCTATATGTATGTGTATATATTTTTTTCTTCAAGTGGATTACTCCCGATGCGGTTAACACGCTTCCCTCACGACTGAAAGGTCCGGAGTTCAAAAAATTCCCGGCCTGGGACATACTCCTTGAGCTGGGTCCCCTTTAAGACCTCAATCCTGTCTACCTAGTACTGGAAAACGGTACGAAGTGAAGTCGCAGTCAGGTAGAAGTGAAAGGCCAGCAATCCTGCCTGGTAAGTGTGGCGGAGGAGGAGGATTGTGTGTTGTTAAAAAATATATAGTTAAAGTTATCTAATATCACACCAGAAGAATGATAAGATAAGTAAGTGACAAGTGACAAGTGACTCAAGATAAGAAATTGTATAGAAATAATCAACTTCTTTTTTCTCAGGTAACGTTACAAGGTCTATCCGTAACCACCACTAATGTTGTCACATCCGCTTCTCACCTTCACTCACAGGTTCTGACGCCATGATTTACACCTCAGGAGTAAATTGGTTACCGATTGTTCCCTTTTCCCACCTTTTTTTTTCTTTCAATGCCATCTTCACCTTTCGCTCTCCCCTCAACGCTCCACTTTCCTCCCCTTCCCTTCCCTTCCTTCCCATTCAGGTAAGACAAAGACAATCATGTACAGGTGAGTTGTTTAAGCCGCTGTGGTGCGCTGGCCCCTTCCCCCGAGTGACTTAGTGTGGAGCGAGGATTGAGGGCTGACATTTGCACTGCAGACCACCACCACAGACTACAACACGATATTACCATTACTTTTATGCAACTACAAGGCAAATGATCCTTCAGTGTACTTGTCAACCCGTCTGTAACAAAACTTCTTAATAGTGATTTGTTAAAGAAGGAAAAGTTTAATATTCTTTCAAGGGATTTCCATTTCGAGGAACAAAGTAGAATTATGTGAAGTTCGTCATTTAAAAAAGGTGAACAGAGCTATGCAACACAAGATTTTAGTTTCATGAAAGGCAAGTCACTGACAACGAAAGGAAAGGAAAGACACACACACACACACACACACACACACACACACACACACACACACACACACACACACACACACACACACACACACACACACACACACACACAACCACATTCCCTCTCGTTATTTACACTCATTCCCTATAAATTATCACCCTGTCTTACCATTCCGTTTCACCCTTATTCACACAACGGCCGCCGCTGCACCACCACCACCACCACCACCACCACCACCACCACCACCACCACCACCACCACCACCACCATCACCACCACCACCACACCCTCTTCCAAGTGGCTCATTAGGGCCCACCACAGTATAACCCAGCCAGGTATTAAGCTCCATTCTTCCACCTGTGCTAATTAGGTTCAATTCACCCCCTGCCGTTTACCTGTTGATTTACGGGCCGTTGCTTTACACCTGTTGGCGTCAACGGACGACGCAGATTATCAGTAGCAGGAAAAGAGAGAGTTACGAGTGTGTTTATGTACCTTTTATTCACGAGAGAGAGAGAGAGAGAGAGAGAGAGAGAGAGAGAGAGAGAGAGAGAGAGAGAGAGAGAGAGAGAGAGAGAGAGAGAGAGAGAGACGTAAGGTGACTTCACTAGAAAAAGTTTGTGATGCGTAAACCAGACTCCAACGCCGTTAAAAGTAGTACTGGAGCGCCATTAAAGGTATTAGTAATAGTACGTAACAGTGTATTGTGTGGCGCAGAACTGTACACCACTTAAAGCTACGGTGATTAGAGCAGTGATGGTGAAGATAGATGCACTGTAGACAAACCAACCAACCAATCTCTCTCTCTCTCTCTCTCTCTCTCTCTCTCTCTCTCTCTCTCTCTCTCTCTCTCTCTCTCTCTCTCTCTCTCTCTCTCTCTCTCTCTCTCTCTCTCTCTCTCTCTCTTTTAATATACATATACATTACTTTTGGAAATACATAATTTAGTAAAGTGCACGCTGAAACCCATCACTTTAACTACACCAAACACCATTTTCTATTAGAGAGAAAGAGAGAGAAAAAGAAAAAAAAAGGGGCTTATTCAGCTTAAACATAAGACTGTACAACATAAACATGATTGGTCCATCAAATGATTAGCTAATTGGAGGTGATTAGATGGCGAGGCAGCAAAACCCACTCCACTTAATACCTCTAATCACACTTATCTGTTCCACTTCCCGTCACCGTCTCCGTCACCCTTTCACTTTATATAAAAACAATAAATAATTCAAAAGAAAGAAGAAAAAAAGTTTATCCCTGTTGATGATGCTCAGACGAAGAAGGTAGGGTCTCTCTCTCTCTCTCTCTCTCTCTCTCTCTCTCTCTCTCTCTCTCTCTCTCTCTCTCTCTCTCTCTCTCTCTCTCTCTCTCTCTCTCTCTCTCTCTCTCATCTTCCGTAATCAACATCCTTTCTAACAATTAATCATGGTTTCTACCCTTTTCCTCTTCCCCTCCAAGCCCACCCGCCCTCCCTTGCCCCCCCTGCCCCCCTTGCCCCCTCTTGCCGCCCCCCTCTTCAGCCTCAATCATCGCACCTGGTAATGGGGGCTAATTTCCCCTTCGCCACATTAGCCCTCAACGTAAATCAACCCAGAAAACCACCCAATTAAGTATACGTGAAGCTCGTTGACTGTTTCCTTCCATTATTTCTTGTTAGTGAAAGACAGGTGAAGCTTCTCCCTCTCTCCTTCCCTTCCTCCCTTTCTCCTTCCCTCCGTCCCTTCCTCCTTCTCTATGTCCCCTCTAGGCAATGTGTTTGGGGAAGGGTGTCTCAGTGTGTGTGTGTGTGTGTGTGTGTGTGTGTGTGTGTGTGTGTGTGTGTGTGTGTGTGTGTGTGTGTGTGTGTGTGTGTGTGTGGTGTGTGTGTGTGTGTGTGTGTGTGTGGTGTGTGTGTGTGTGTGTGTGTGTGTGTGGTGTGTGTGTGTGTGTGTGTGGTGTGTGTGTGTGTGTGTGTGTGTGTGTGTGTGTGTGTGTGTGTGTGTGTGTGTGTGTGTGTGTGTGTGTGTGTGTGTGTGTGTGTGTGTGTGTGTGTGTGTGGAAACCGTGGGAGAGAGAAAGATAAAAGTATATAGATTAGCTCGGTCTCCCCTCTGCTATTAAAAGTAAATATATTGCATAGGGTACTACACCAACACCAACAACAACAACAACAACAACAACAACAACAACAACAACGCGTAATAGGGTGGGTGGGTTGATTAAGATTGAATGGATAGTTTGATCATCATGGGACGAGATGAATTGGTATAATAATAAATAAGAGGAGAGAAAAAATGATGGAAAAAGGATAAATTGAAAAGCACCAGAGTTAACCAAGAGACGAATGGATATGAAAACGTATAATTTTGAAAAACACAAAAAATAATAATAATCACGAAATTGCTCCTTCCTGTACACCATAATGTTAAAACCACACTGAAGAGAGAGAGAGAGAGAGAGAGAGAGAGAGAGAGAGAGAGAGAGAGAGAGAGAGAGAGAGAGAGAGAGAGAGAGAGAGAGAAAAGAGAGAGAGGGTCATGTGAGCCATATGACAAAGCACAAAATAAAAGAGAGAGAGAGAGAGAGAGAGAGAGAGAGAGAGAGAGAGAGAGAGAGAAAAAAAAGAGAGGGGGGGGGTGATGGTAAGGGGTTGACACAAGGGCCATCAACACCCTACTTGTGTATTCCAGAAAGCCTTGCAATCAAGCCTAGCACTTCCCCATTCCCCTTCCTCCCCTCTCTCCCCAAACCCCTTTCCCTTCCCTCTCTGCCTCAGGTGCAATGTTGACAGGTATCGTCCTACGTGTCTCTCTCTCTCTCTCTCTCTCTCTCTCTCTCTCTCTCTCTCTCTCTCTCTCTCTCTCTCTCTCTCTCTCTCTCTCTCTCTCTCTCTCTCTCTCTCTCTCTCAGTAATGAATTAACTGAACTCCTACTGGGCACAACACTAGTTCCACACGACTCTTGAAACTGAGTCAATACTATTTATATTTCACACCACTGTTGCATTGGTCTCAGCAGTTTCACTTTATCACCAACTACCTACACACACAGACTAACAGACTGACTGACTGACTGGCTGAGTGGATATTCATTCACTTATATTTATCACATCAAGTTTATTAATAGTGATTTATTACCTGCACTATTTTGGGTCCACCTTCAAGATTGTAAGAGAAATTTCATCCTCTTACTGGTTGCATTTGGGAGTCAGAGAGACATTCCTTCCCCTCTCTCTCTCTCTCTCTCCCTCTCTGTCTCTATCTCTGTCTCTGTTCTCTCTCCTTACTTGGTGTATTGTGACATGAGAAGCCACTTAAGTTACCGTGTTCCTGCGATATTCCTTCATTCAATTTGCAGCAATGATTTAACGTTTGAACACAAAAATTTAGAACCGGAGAAAAAAACTTGTATTGTCAACGTATTTGAGGAGAATTGAATGCATTTTTTTTACCCTCTCTCTCTCTCTCTCTCTCTCTCTCTCTCTCTCTCTCTCTCTCTCTCTCTCTCTCTCTCTCTCTCTCTCTCTCTCTCTCTCTCTCTCGCTCGCTCAATTCTTCGCCGAGTTAAGCTCAAGGCAAAGAAAACAGTAGACATTTATTCTTCTCTTACAGGAAAATAGTTCCATAAATAAAATGACCTTTGGGCGAATACTGAGAGAGAGAGAGAGAGAGAGAGAGAGAGAGAGAGAGAGAGAGAGAGAGAGAGAGAGAGAGAGAGAGAGAGAGAGAGAGAGAGCGAGCTATTATAAGAATCACTTGCCTTAGATAACATTAACGCAACACTCACATTATATTCTCCACACGTACGGCCACACACACACACACACACACACCATTTTCTACGCCATATTCTAACTTAATCTCTAACTATTATAACAATCCTGGATACGAGGCTACATGGACTATCTCTCTCAAATCTATCTTCATCACCAACTGTAGTATAGTAACCTGATGCCTAACCTAACCTAGTGCGGCCGCAGGAGAGGGGAAGGTAAAGTGTTTTTCTATTGACTCTTGTTTTGTTCGTGTTTGCTGATTGACTGACTGTGCTGGACTGTGCATGAAGTTAGGTTACGATGCTGGTGGCCTTAAGCGTAGCGAAAGCAAAGGAAAAACAATGGTGGTCTCTGTGTTTGTGTGCGCGTGTGTGTGTGTGTGTGTGTTTGAGAGAGAGAGAGAGAGAGAGAGAGAGAGAGAGAGAGAGAGAGAGAGAGAGAGAGAGAGAGAGAGAGAGAGAGAGAGAGAGAGATTAAACAAAGTAGACGAGATTCACTTTGCCCATGTTCACCACGCCTCCGCCGCCTCCTCCTCCTCCTCCTGTACCATTTGTGCCGATGTAATGACGACTCACCAAGCCTTATAGAATCTATGTTAAAGATCTCTCTCTCTCTCTCTCTCTCTCTCTCTCTCTCTCTCTCTCTCTCTCTCTCTCTCTCTCTCTCTCTCTCTCTCTCTCTCTCTCTCTCTCTCTCTCTCTCAACCTATACTTATGGATCAGATTCAGAGATGACTGGCTGAAGATCTTAACATCCTCTCTTTGTTTTGCCTTCAATGACCTGATGGTAGTAAGGTAAGCTTGTTCAGGCTTCGTTAACCTCGTGTTAGTTTGTATTCGAAGCTGAAATTGGGTGTTGGTAGAGTGAGGAGGGATGAGGTGGTGTATGGGAGGAGTGAGGGATGTATGGAAGGAGTGAGGGATGTATGGGAGGAGTGAGGGGTGTATGGGAGGAGTGAGAGGTGTATGGGAGGAGTGAGGGATGTATGGAAGGAATGAGAGGTGTATGGAAGGTGTGAGGGGTGTATGGGAGGAGAGAGAGAGAGAGAGAGAGAGAGAGAGAGAGAGAGAGAGAGAGAGAGAGAGAGAGAGAGAGAGAGAGAGAGAGAAGAGGGAGAATGATGGAAGGAGGTGCAGGAGGTAAGGTGAGGGGCGATGATCTGACCAAGGAACTTCCTAGTCATGATGGGGCCTCTATCTTCTCTTCACACTCAGTCTTCCTCCTCCTCCTCCTCCTCCTTACACAGTACACCGCCGTCACGTAGGACACTCCACCTCTCCATCACATCCTTCTCTCCTTCCCTCCTTTATTCTCTACTATCCACTCCTTACCAATTTTTTTTTCCTCTCACATCCTTATCTCTCTCCTTCATCTTCCTATTCACTCCTCCTCACCTTTTTTTTTCTCTCTCTCTCTTTCTTATTTATTACATAAGTATTGATTTTTTAGTTCATTCCACATACTGAGGCGGAAAAAGAATGTAACTTTAAATAATGTAATACTAAAATAACTACTTGTTTTTTGTCACGGTAGAAAGTTATTGGAGTTTTTTTCTAATTATATAGGAATGATAACAAATATTAATGAAGAAAAATATATTTAGAAAGGACTTCCATTCTTAATTTAACTTAATTTTCTCTCTCTCTCTCTCTCTCTCTCTCTCTCTCTCTCTCTCTCTCTCTCTCTCTCTCTCTCTCTCTCTCTCTCTCTCTCTCTCTTTCATGTAGTCTTTTATCGTCAATCTTTCGGAAAATTTGTTGATGATGAGGTAGGAAAAATCTGACTTTTTTTCACATTTATTTCCATGTTAAGCAAAAATTATGAAAGGCGGAGAGGATTAAAAGAGAGAAGCAGAGAGAGAGAGAGAGAGAGAAGCAGAGAGAGAGAAGAGAAGAGAAAATTTCACAGTTAATTAACTTCCCTTAAATCTTCGTCCTCTCCCTCTTTTTTTTTACTTATTTTTTTGCTCACATTCTAACTCGAGTGAAAAAAAAATCATGACATTGGCTTTTACAACGATATTTTTTAATCACCTCTAGTCCCTCTCCCTTTAAATTACCTCCCTATCCTTCCTTCTTCTCCTCCTCCTCTTCCTCCTCCTCTTCCTCCTCCTCCTCCTCCTCCTCCTCCTCCTCCTCCTCCTCCTCCTCCTCCCACTCTCTATGAAACCCTCTAAGGACATATTATTCCCTCTTATATCTCCTCCTTTCCTACACTCCTCATTCCCATATAAAGAAAATCTCTCTCTCTCTCTCTCTCTCTCTCTCTCTCTCTCTCTCTCTCTCTCTCTCTCTCTCTCTCTCTCTCTCTCTCTCTCTCTCTCTCTCGCTACGAACGCCCACCCACAGTCTTCCTACAGTACCATCACCCCTTAAACACACACACACACACACACACACACACACACACACACACACACACACACACACACACACACACACACACACACACACACACACACACACGCCCTCAGGATAATTATACACCTGGGGCTATCTTAGAATTATATGCAAGTGATCAATTTCGACGTAGGAGGGAACGGGAGAGGCAACGAGAGGAGGGAGAAGGAAAGGTAAGGATATAGGGACACTTTAAAGGTAGATAAAGGTAGTAGATAGGGTGAGGGAAGAAGAGAAGGAGAGAAAATTACTGATGGAAGAATGGAGAGGTAGAGAGGATGAGAGAAGAAAAGAAGTGGAGAGATAATTACTAATGGAAGACAATCAGAAGCTTTATATTACTGTTACTCGTATTAGCAACCTTAAAAATATACCAACAACAACAATAATAATAATAATAATAATAATAATAATACTTCCGGTGCTAATCTCCCTCCTACCTGGTGCTAAGATGCCTCGAGGCTCACCTTTCCTCACCACCTAATAACTGGGGTTCTTATTAAGCCACAGGTGCTCTCTGATGGTGGCCCGGGGCGGCGTGGGCGTGGTGGTGTGGGGGGGGGGCACGGTGGGAATGATAATAATAGTAATAGTAATAATAACAAAGATAATATGAAGAAAAATTATACTCTCTCTCTCTCTCTCTCTCTCTCTCTCTCTCTCTCTCTCTCTCTCTCTCTCTCTCTCTCTCTCTCTCTCTCTCTCTCTCTCTCTCTCTCTAACAAGTGCAGGTCATTATTCAATACCTTCCTTCATGAATATGTAAATGAAGTCAAAATGGTTATGCTGAGAGCGTCACAAAACGATGATTAATGAACACCAAAACTTTAAACACCTCAAGAAAAAATAACTTAATATCTGTAATAATAATAGTAATAATAATAATAAAACTAATCCTAACATTGTCCTGGTTTCAATAAGTGTAAATATTAATCCGATCATGAGAGGAACACGACAAGAGAAGGTAAAATATTATTAACTTATAAATATATCTTAAGTTTTCTCTTACAGAATTATAAAGAAAACAAGAAGGAAGAGGAGGAAAAAAAGAAAGAAAAAGAGCAAACTTAGACTATAAATATCACGAAAAAATCACGTTCATGAAACAAAAGAAAATCAGCCACATAATATAACCTCACAAGAACATACTGCAACTTACACACATCTATACATATAAAAAAAAAATTGATATACATATACATAAAAATAAACTTAAGTAAAGCCAAATGAACACTTACCAAACTGCTTCAAATAGGTGACTTATTGTAAAGGGATTTCCTGTCTTCATCTGTTGCTTACCTGTAGAGAAACGATAACAGGTAATATAAGGAATGATGCAGCAGTAGCAGTATAAGTAGTAGTAGTAGTAATAGCAGTAGTAGTAGTCACACACACACACACACACACACACACACACACACACACACACACACACACACACACACACACACACACACACGCAATACAAACGCTACTGTTGTCTCGGCTGTGACATTTACATAGCCTTTTTTTTTTTTTTACGCCTGAAGTCTAGATCCTATCAGGGAAGACTGAGGTGGGCAGTGCTGCTTTCTGGCCAATTAGTGCGAGAGAGAGAGAGAGAGAGAGAGAGAGAGAGAGAGAGAGAGAGAGAGAGAGAGAGAGAGAGAGAGAGAGTGTATAGCAGAGCATCAATAGAACAAAACCGAAAAACGAATTAAAACAATAATAACAGCAACAACAACAGCAATAATAATAATAATAATAATAATAATAATAATAATAATAATAATAATAATAATACACCTACACACCTTGAGTAATATAACTAAGACATATACCTTTACCACCACGCCACTCCTCCTTCATTTTGACAACCCACCCGCCGCCCATTAGCCTCTATTCAACACTGACTTCTTTATGTTCCACTAAGATGAATATTAAAAAAATCTCTCTATCTCTCTCTTTTTTTTTCTTTTTTTTTTTATATGAGAGAGAGAAGGGAGAGGGAGGGTCACCACAGGTCTTGACTCGCTCCCCCCCGCCCCCCCCAACCCCTCCCCCCCCGAATAAGGGTCATCGAGCTGAGTCACTGACCCTCCTCCCTTCCCCTCCCATTCTCCTCCCCTCCCTTCCCCTCCCTTCCCCTCCCATTCCCATCCCCTCCCTTCCCCTACCTTCCCCTCCCATTCCCCTCCCCTCCCTTCCCCTCCCATTCCCCTCCCCTCCCTTCCCCTCCCATTCCCCTCCCCTCCCTTCCCCTCCCTTCCCCTCCCTTCCCCTCCCATTCCCCTCCCCTCCCTTCCCCTCCCTTCCCCTCGCCTCCCCTCTGCGGTGTGTTCTTCAAGGAATGCTAATATTTGCTCTCACTGCAGTAAAAAAAAAAAAAAAATAGAGAAGAAAAAAAAATACAGGTGGGGCTTCTTTTTTTTGGGGTGGGGAGAAGTCATACCACACACACACACACACACACACACACACACACACACACACACACACACACACACACACACACACACACACAACACATTTTTTTTCTATTGTTACCGATATCTTGACACTTTTGGTAACAAGACAAGCCCTCCAACACCATCATCATTAATGCTCTCTCTCTCTCTCTCTCTCTCTCTCTCTCTCTCTCTCTCTCTCTCTCTCTCTCTCTCTCTCTCTCTCTCTCTCTCTCTCTCTCTCTCTCTCTCTCTAATGCGTTCATATTCAAGACTATGTGTAATCTGAGTCACCTTTCGCAACATTTCATAATTAATCTCACTTCCTTAACACTGGTCACGTTTTGAAAGATAACTTCTTATAATACTGTATTCACTTTAAAAGAGACTCACTCTGCTCATCACTGCTACTCATTTAACTATTACTAAACAATTCCGGGACGTCAAGTTGGAAGAATATTAACTTCCTTTATTTAAGAAGCAATCATTATGTCAGTTTCTTATTAATCATTCAGAATTTATATGTTTATAGATTCTTAACTTGAGTGTATTGTAAATCTGTCACTGGAAGCTGATGCATATTGAGAATGAATGCTTTGACCACTATGTATTATATCAGTACAAGAAGACCATTGATTTAACCTTCTCTTTAACAAGCATAACATAAGATAAGTCTCTCCTATAATGTGGAAATAACCTATATGCATCTACTTTCCATAAGCATTAATAACATATTAACTCCAACAACAAATTCAGCATCATGAGACCTGCCTCATGCTACTTTTTCTCCAACAAAGTAAGAGCAAACCCATGAAGTCAAAATCACATCTTAGAATAGGTATCTAAAATATTGTTAGAATTAGAGATACAATAAGAAAAAGTAGGTTGTCGAAGCTTCAGATAGAAGAAAGGTAGATGTGTGTTGTCTACAGAGTGTTAGGTATAAGGGAGCATCAGCCAGCTTTATTGTAAGGAAGAATGATGGATATAAATGCTCTGGTCCAAAGGTGATGAGGGTCTAGCTGAGAAATTCATAAATAAGTTTGTGGATGTGATGAAGGTGAAGGATATCATGATTTTAAGGATGGCTCTAAGCGAGTGCCTCAGTGGTTAGTACATCTGACTATGAATCCGCTGGCCCGAGTTTGATCCTGGACGAGGACATTCAGCGCACAGCTCACCCAGCTGCTCATCCTTCCTAACGGGTTGGTCGATAAATGGGTAACTGTGGAAACTTGGATGTCACAGTGACGGATTAATTTCCTCAACAGGCTCAAAGGACAATGTGAAAGGAGATAAGCGCCTGCAGCTTCGCACAGCTACAACGTGTGCCCCAACTTTTCCTAGGTGAGAGTACGTAACAGTTGTATCAGCATGTACTCAACTTACAGGCTACTAAATGTAAAGTTCAAATGGAACTGTGAAGAGCTGGAGACAGTAGAACTTGTCACTGGCCTGTGGCCTTTATTTGATGTTGAGCTTGTAGGCAACGGTTAATTTAGAATGAAATCAGGTAAGACTGCCGGTATATTCAGATTGGTCACAGATGCAAAAGGCAACTGGGAATATAGAGTTGAGGTTAAAGGAGATTAAATAATCCCCCGAACTAGGAAGCTATAGACCATATAGTTCTGCAAGGGTTAATGAGAGCACTGCCCCTCTCACCAAGATGCTGCCGTGAGCCAGGATCAAACTCACAACCTTTAGGCCACAAGCCGAGCACAGTGCCACCTGAACCCCTAGGATTGACGTTATTCTCTATCTGATAAATACTTTCATATATGAATGTGCTGTGCCTGATGACTGTTTAAAGAGTGTTACTGTGAACAGGTATAAAGAAAATGGCAATGCCTTGGGTACAGCGAACTATTGCGTTATAAAGTTCCTAGATCAGCTAATGAAGATAATGGAAAGAGATGTGGAAAGGCTTAAAAGGGAAAGAGTTAGCTTACATGATATGTAGTTTGGTTTAGACCAAGCAACTAAAGCAATATACAGTTTTGTTAGACAGAAGCAAGAGAATAACTTAGCAAAAAGGAAAAAAACTGTACTTAATTTTTGTTAATATAGAGAGGGCCTTTGATAGCCACCTGAAGACGTAATTAGATTCACTGTGAGAAACTTGGTTAGAGATTTAGGAGTAGCTAGTTAGAGTAGTGATGGTAATGTAGGTAGGTGTTAGTACACACGTAAGGCAGAGCAGGAAGCTGAGCGACAAATATTCTGTAAACGATGTATACTAGGTGGTTTTTTAAGCTTTGTCACATTATTTTTGGATAGTACTCCTGTTGGAGGTGATGTTTACAGATGATTTGGTGCTAACTGCAGAGTGAGGTTGAAGTAGAAGGTGGAGAGAGGGCATGGAATTCATGTGCCTGAAGGTGAATGAGCATTAAATAAAGATCAAAATTTTGCATGATTAGTGGCACTGCAATAACTGAAGGTGCAAGGTCATGTGTACCCTGCAGAAAGGATGTGGCTCTTAATTCCATTTCATGTAGTGTAAGTGGCATTTGGGTACACATAAGATGTAGGTAGTGGGATTACAGGTAAGCTGCAGAATATTGGGAGTATATGAATATGCAACATAATGGTGGGACAGATGGACAAGAAAAGATTGCCTTAAATAGTCCTTTAAATGTGCTGAACAATTCATTATTTGGGAGGTGGTTTGTGCAGGTGATGCAACTGTAGTGGCGAGAACCAAGGGGCTTCACAGGAGATCATTTTTCTTGCCGCCTAGTGTCAGCCGGCAAGAAGTGTTGGGTCCTGCCGGCTGGTATATGAGGAAGTACGTTCACACAGGTAGTGTCTTCGATATATTTTCCTTCATTAGCTTTATGAGTGAAATATGAGCCTCACACCATCACACCTTGTACGTTATATTGCAAAACAGTGAGCCGTGGTACAAAGACTGTCATCACCATCTATCTAGCTGCACCCATGCAACAACCGTGCTCCTGGATCTTCTTACTTCCACACTCGGCCTTTCACCTCACTACAGAGGCTTAATACAAGAAGGCTGTAAGAAAACTTTTATTCAAAGATCCATGTGATGCCAGACACCCACACTTCATCTGCATTAGAATGTGTTTTACCATCCAGAGGTCCATCTCCAAATATTAAAGTGTGCAGTTAAAAAGTAGAATGATTAAGTTCTACATGATAAACATCATTTCAATACAATAGAGACATATAAACAATTGTACAGGGATTGCAAGTTGCCTGCCATCACTTGGCATTGACCGCACAGTCAACATCAAACAAACTCCTTTTGGACCTTGGTAATCATTATGGTTTGATTGGTAAAATTTTGATACGACGATACATTATCAGAAGTTCAATCTCCTGCTCAGATATTAACCTCACCACCCAGTAGCATACTTCAACTTGAAATATACATTTCTTTGCTGAAAACAAATGTATAATGCATATTACTTGCATAGTGATTAACCTCCATCCTGTATTAACTTAATTGTAGTATACAGAATCTGAGCAAAGCATATGTTGTCATCCCTCTGTATTCCAACATTTTATCCATCTTAGTTCAAGATTCATGAATGTTCTTTACCTGAACCACCTTCTACGAGCCATTCCATATTTCAATGTTCTATTTGGGAAGCCAATTTTTTTTACTCCTTTAAACCTGTAAGGTAGCTCAGCAACTACACATGAACTGAAGGTGCAGAGCCTTGCACTGAATTGAAGGTGCAGAGCCTTGCACTGAATTGAAGGTGCAGAGCCTTGCACTGAATTGAAGGTGCAGAGCCTTGCACTGAATTGAAGGTGCAGAGCCTTGCACTGAATTGAAGGTGCAGAGCCTTGCACTGAATTGAAGGTGCAGAGCCTTGCACTGAATTGAAGGTGCAGAGCCTTGCACTGAATTGAAGGTGCAGAGCCTTGCACTGAATTGAAGGTGCAGAGCCTTGCATTGAATTGAAGGTGCAGAGCCTTGCACTGAATTGAAGGTGCAGAGCCTTGCACTGAATTGAAGGTGCAGAGCCTTGCACTGAATTGAAGGTGCAGAGCCTTGCACTGAATTGAAGGTGCAGAGCCTTGCATTGAATTGAAGGTGCAGAGCCTTGCACTGAATTGAAGGTGCAGAGCCTTGCACTGAATTGAAGGTGCAGAGCCTTGCATTGAATTGAAGGTGCAGAGCCTTGCACTGAATTGAAGGTGCAGAGCCTTGCATTGAATTGAAGGTGCAGAGCCTTGCATTGAATTGAAGGTGCAGAGCCTTGCACTGAATTGAAGGTGCAGAGCCTTGCATTGAATTGAAGGTGCAGAGCCTTGCATTGAATTGAAGGTGCAGAGCCTTGCACTGAATTGAAGGTGCAGAGCCTTGCACTGAATTGAAGGTGCAGAGCCTTGCACTGAATTGAAGGTGCAGAGCCTTGCACTGAATTGAAGGTGCAGAGCCTTGCACTGAATTGAAGGTGCAGAGCCTTGCATTGAATTGAAGGTGCAGAGCCTTGCACTGAATTGAAGGTGCAGAGCCTTGCACTGAATTGAAGGTGCAGAGCCTTGCACTGAATTGAAGGTGCAGAGCCTTGCATTGAATTGAAGGTGCAGAGCCTTGCACTGAATTGAAGGTGCAGAGCCTTGCACTGAATTGAAGGTGCAGAGCCTTGCACTGAATTGAAGGTGCAGAGCCTTGCACTGAATTGAAGGTGCAGAGCCTTGCACTGAATTGAAGGTGCAGAGCCTTGCACTGAATTGAAGGTGCAGAGCCTTGCATTGAATTGAAGGTGCAGAGCCTTGCACTGAATTGAAGGTGCAGAGCCTTGCATTGAATTGAAGGTGCAGAGCCTTGCACTGAATTGAAGGTGCAGAGCCTTGCATTGAATTGAAGGTGCAGAGCCTTGCACTGAATTGAAGGTGCAGAGCCTTGCACTGAATTGAAGGTGCAGAGCCTTGCACTGAATTGAAGGTGCAGAGCCTTGCACTGAATTGAAGGTGCAGAGCCTTGCACTGAATTGAAGGTGCAGAGCCTTGCATTGAATTGAAGGTGCAGAGCCTTGCACTGAATTGAAGGTGCAGAGCCTTGCACTGAATTGAAGGTGCAGAGCCTTGCACTGAATTGAAGGTGCAGAGCCTTGCACTGAATTGAAGGTGCAGAGCCTTGCATTGAATTGAAGGTGCAGAGCCTTGCACTGAATTGAAGGTGCAGAGCCTTGCACTGAATTGAAGGTGCAGAGCCTTGCATTGAATTGAAGGTGCAGAGCCTTGCATTGAATTGAAGGTGCAGAGCCTTGCACTGAATTGAAGGTGCAGAGCCTTGCATTGAATTGAAGGTGCAGAGCCTTGCATTGAATTGAAGGTGCAGAGCCTTGCATTGAATTGAAGGTGCAGAGCCTTGCACTGAATTGAAGGTGCAGAGCCTTGCACTGAATTGAAGGTGCAGAGCCTTGCACTGAATTGAAGGTGCAGAGCCTTGCATTGAATTGAAGGTGCAGAGCCTTGCACTGAATTGAAGGTGCAGAGCCTTGCACTGAATTGAAGGTGCAGAGCCTTGCACTGAATTGAAGGTGCAGAGCCTTGCACTGAATTGAAGGTGCAGAGCCTTGCACTGAATTGAAGGTGCAGAGCCTTGCACTGAATTGAAGGTGCAGAGCCTTGCACTGAATTGAAGGTGCAGAGCCTTGCACTGAATTGAAGGTGCAGAGCCTTGCACTGAATTGAAGGTGCAGAGCCTTGCACTGAATTGAAGGTGCAGAGCCTTGCATTGAATTGAAGGTGCAGAGCCTTGCACTGAATTGAAGGTGCAGAGCCTTGCACTGAATTGAAGGTGCAGAGCCTTGCACTGAATTGAAGGTGCAGAGCCTTGCATTGAATTGAAGGTGCAGAGCCTTGCACTGAATTGAAGGTGCAGAGCCTTGCACTGAATTGAAGGTGCAGAGCCTTGCACTGAATTGAAGGTGCAGAGCCTTGCACTGAATTGAAGGTGCAGAGCCTTGCACTGAATTGAAGGTGCAGAGCCTTGCACTGAATTGAAGGTGCAGAGCCTTGCACTGAATTGAAGGTGCAGAGCCTTGCACTGAATTGAAGGTGCAGAGCCTTGCATGAATTGAAGGTGCAGAGCCTTGCACTGAATTGAAGGTGCAGAGCCTTGCACTGAATTGAAGGTGCAGAGCCTTGCACTGAATTGAAGGTGCAGAGCCTTGCACTGAATTGAAGGTGCAGAGCCTTGCACTGAATTGAAGGTGCAGAGCCTTGCACTGAATTGAAGGTGCAGAGCCTTGCACTGAATTGAAGGTGCAGAGCCTTGCACTGAATTGAAGGTGCAGAGCCTTGCACTGAATTGAAGGTGCAGAGCCTTGCACTGAATTGAAGGTGCAGAGCCTTGCACTGAATTGAAGGTGCAGAGCCTTGCACTGAATTGAAGGTGCAGAGCCTTGCACTGAATTGAAGGTGCAGAGCCTTGCACTGAATTGAAGGTGCAGAGCCTTGCACTGAATTGAAGGTGCAGAGCCTTGCACTGAATTGAAGGTGCAGAGCCTTGCACTGAATTGAAGGTGCAGAGCCTTGCACTGAATTGAAGGTGCAGAGCCTTGCACTGAATTGAAGGTGCAGAGCCTTGCACTGAATTGAAGGTGCAGAGCCTTGCACTGAATTGAAGGTGCAGAGCCTTGCACTGAATTGAAGGTGCAGAGCCTTGCACTGAATTGAAGGTGCAGAGCCTTGCACTGAATTGAAGGTGCAGAGCCTTGCACTGAATTGAAGGTGCAGAGCCTTGCACTGAATTGAAGGTGCAGAGCCTTGCACTGAATTGAAGGTGCAGAGCCTTGCACTGAATTGAAGGTGCAGAGCCTTGCACTGAATTGAAGGTGCAGAGCCTTGCACTGAATTGAAGGTGCAGAGCCTTGCACTGAATTGAAGGTGCAGAGCCTTGCACTGAATTGAAGGTGCAGAGCCTTGCACTGAATTGAAGGTGCAGAGCCTTGCACTGAATTGAAGGTGCAGAGCCTTGCACTGAATTGAAGGTGCAGAGCCTTGCACTGAATTGAAGGTGCAGAGCCTTGCACTGAATTGAAGGTGCAGAGCCTTGCACTGAATTGAAGGTGCAGAGCCTTGCACTGAATTGAAGGTGCAGAGCCTTGCACTGAATTGAAGGTGCAGAGCCTTGCACTGAATTGAAGGTGCAGAGCCTTGCACTGAATTGAAGGTGCAGAGCCTTGCACTGAATTGAAGGTGCAGAGCCTTGCATGAATTGAAGGTGCAGAGCCTTGCACTGAATTGAAGGTGCAGAGCCTTGCACTGAATTGAAGGTGCAGAGCCTTGCACTGAATTGAAGGTGCAGAGCCTTGCACTGAATTGAAGGTGCAGAGCCTTGCACTGAATTGAAGGTGCAGAGCCTTGCACTGAATTGAAGGTGCAGAGCCTTGCATTGAATTGAAGGTGCAGAGCCTTGCACTGAATTGAAGGTGCAGAGCCTTGCACTGAATTGAAGGTGCAGAGCCTTGCACTGAATTGAAGGTGCAGAGCCTTGCACTGAATTGAAGGTGCAGAGCCTTGCACTGAATTGAAGGTGCAGAGCCTTGCACTGAATTGAAGGTGCAGAGCCTTGCACTGAATTGAAGGTGCAGAGCCTTGCACTGAATTGAAGGTGCAGAGCCTTGCACTGAATTGAAGGTGCAGAGCCTTGCACTGAATTGAAGGTGCAGAGCCTTGCACTGAATTGAAGGTGCAGAGCCTTGCACTGAATTGAAGGTGCAGAGCCTTGCACTGAATTGAAGGTGCAGAGCCTTGCACTGAATTGAAGGTGCAGAGCCTTGCACTGAATTGAAGGTGCAGAGCCTTGCACTGAATTGAAGGTGCAGAGCCTTGCACTGAATTGAAGGTGCAGAGCCTTGCACTGAATTGAAGGTGCAGAGCCTTGCACTGAATTGAAGGTGCAGAGCCTTGCACTGAATTGAAGGTGCAGAGCCTTGCACTGAATTGAAGGTGCAGAGCCTTGCACTGAATTGAAGGTGCAGAGCCTTGCACTGAATTGAAGGTGCAGAGCCTTGCATTGAATTGAAGGTGCAGAGCCTTGCACTGAATTGAAGGTGCAGAGCCTTGCACTGAATTGAAGGTGCAGAGCCTTGCACTGAATTGAAGGTGCAGAGCCTTGCACTGAATTGAAGGTGCAGAGCCTTGCACTGAATTGAAGGTGCAGAGCCTTGCACTGAATTGAAGGTGCAGAGCCTTGCACTGAATTGAAGGTGCAGAGCCTTGCACTGAATTGAAGGTGCAGAGCCTTGCACTGAATTGAAGGTGCAGAGCCTTGCATTGAATTGAAGGTGCAGAGCCTTGCATTGAATTGAAGGTGCAGAGCCTTGCACTGAATTGAAGGTGCAGAGCCTTGCACTGAATTGAAGGTGCAGAGCCTTGCACTGAATTGAAGGTGCAGAGCCTTGCACTGAATTGAAGGTGCAGAGCCTTGCACTGAATTGAAGGTGCAGAGCCTTGCACTGAATTGAAGGTGCAGAGCCTTGCACTGCTGACAGAAAGCAACAAAATGATAATTAAATAGCATTACATAGAAACTCGAGCCACGTAGACACTAAGGTATGAATCAGGTGGTCTGTCCTTAACCTACAGTAAACACTATCTAAAGCAAACACATCAAAAGCAAACTAAGTCAGAAGCAACAAAGTCAAACAGCCGGGTCATATAGCCTCTATCGGAAACCTTGTTGGAGGAGAAGGTAGTGGAGTTTGTGTCTAAAGGAATCTATTGTGGTACACTGCACCACAGAAGTTGGAACCTTATTTCAATCCCTAACAATGTTGTTGGTAAAGAAAAATTTAGGCGAGTCAAGCTGTAACTGTCTATATCTTAGTTTTATTCTGTTACTCCTCGTATGTGATAAGTCATCAACAGAAAAGTTTATTCATATCAACATTCATAAACCTTTTAAGTACATATTCTAAAACAATTTATAAGGTTTCCTCGGAGGCGACGTTTTTTGAGAGAGAATATGTTTAGTGGTACCATTGATGGGGAAGCAATTAAGAAAGGAAAATTATATTGGTCCCTCTAATATAACTTCTCAAGTGATATTGGAATAAGAATTGATACTGACGTGAAACAACTGGGTAAGGAGTGTGAGTGTGACAAGTATTGAGATCTAAAACCATTATCACAAATTATGAATGTTCTGAGTAAGTTTAAGAGGAAATAGTTTAGAAGAAAATGGAAATTATTACATGTAATTTGATTTTGTTTAAGGTAAAAGTACAACTGATGCAATGTTTCTAGTTAGACAGCTGTGAGACAAATTCTATTAGAAGAAAAGTTGTAATATTTTGTGTCTGATGACTGGAGAATAGCTTCTGTCAGGATTTTTAGAGATGGTGTGATATCCACTGAAGATATTAACCAATTCTTTATACTGCTGGACACTAAGACCTTTCAGTGTGATGTGAAGCAGGCAACAGATTATACAGCCATATGTATGCATTTGTGAAATACCTTTGCTGGTGCAAAGTGTGGCAGACTCAAACCCAGAGTTGTGAGAGGTGCCACTAATGTCTTAGTGTTCACCACAACACAGGTGGTAATGTGATTCAGTTGTTGCAAATGAGCTAACATAAACTGTTACATTTAATAGTGTGGTGAAGCCACACAGCAGCAGTGCTGAAGGCTGGGGAGAAAGGGTTAGTAGTCAAGCTGATCATCTTAGAGCCTCCTTCATGGTCTTTCCTGGACCTTGTCGAGGAGTGCAGATGTGTATTGGGTGTCCACACCAGGTCAGGCTCCAATACAGCAGACTGAATCTGTGCCTTGTACTAGTGCATCACCTCATGCCACTGTCCAGGAACACAAAGGTGAGGTTGGCTTCCTTCATTTTGTCCTAGCCAGCTGCTGTATTTGTGATATAAAGATCAACTTGGAGTTGTAAGTAACACCCAAACATCTCCACTTCTCCATGGGGCTCAATTTTGCCTTGGCACTGTAAATGTAAATGTAAATGTAAATGTGTCCCACTGGTGCAGTGGTTAGCGGTTAGCATGTCTGACTACAAATCTGCTGGCCGGATTTCGATCTCGGACGAGGGCAGTCAACGCACAGCTCATCCAGCTGTTCATCCTCCCAAACGGGTTGGTAGATAAATGGGTATCTAGGGAAACCTGGGGAAGGTAAGCTGTGGAAACTCAGATGTCACAGTGGCCTTGTGTCCCGGGGTAATGGATTAATTTCCACCACAGGCTCAAAGGCCAATGTGATGGGAAATGAGCGCCCGCAGCTACACACAGCTATAGCGTGTGCCCCCACTTTACCTTTAGTGTAAATGTATGCTCAGCTGGAGCTTTGAAATAAGCAATATTAATGTCTTCTGTGAAGCAATCCCGAGGACACAAATTATGGGTTTGCTTTTAATTTACCAGAATGTTTTTGATATAATGGCAAACTATAAAGCAAAGTTGTGAAAAAACACTTTCCTAACATCACTGATTAAAATCAGTTACACAACTGAAACGTTTCTGGTACAAATTAAGTTCAACTGTGATTCTCAAAGTAATTGTTCCTAATAAATAACTAATAAATACCAAACTAGTCAAACTATCCCTTCCTGGTCCTTTAACCTCCCTGAGACACATCACAACACCCTACACACTATAAGACTATACAGAACAAAGCCTTAAAAATCATTACAGGATGCACAGTCACCACACCTACAGACCACCTTCACCATGAAACTAAATTCCTCACAGTCAAGGACCACCTTCACATGAAAGGCACACAAACACTACTTGCAGCCGCTACAAACCCACAACATCCACTACTCTACAAGGCACACCACCTTCACACACTAGGAAACATCAAAATAACACCTACCACACATTATCACACACAAATTCTATCATCACTACCATCTTGTCCACCCTAAACAAGCCTCCAGAAGAATATTCACACTCAGATCACTTGCTTACATGAATTTCACACAAGTCATTCCAGCAACACCCCATGATTCTGCGAAGACATTTATTACCAAAGATATCAATTTGCCTCTTCAGGTTGGTATTCAGTGTCCATGTCTCACAGCCATACATTAAGACACCAGATCACCAGTGACTTGGAGATCTGAATCTTTGTTCATCTGCACAGGTACCGACAATACTCGTGCTGACTGAATCCATAACACCGTGGGCCAGGCCAATCCACCGTAAGACTTCTTGACGTGACCCGCCAGTGTTATGGACCAAGCTACCAAGGTAGGTGAAAATTTGCAAGATATCAATGTCCTTGCCACATGCATATATAGATTGTACTGTTTCATTTACCAAGCCTCCAAACACCTGAACCTTAGTCTTGGGCCAGAAGACCTGAAGTCCTAAAGGCTTTGCCTCCTCGTGCAGTGCTTCGAGAACCATCACTAGAACCTCCAGTGACTGGGCAAAGATTACTGCATCGTCAGCAAAAACAAAATCAGTGATCTTGGTGTTGCTGACATATGCTCCACAGTGACTTTGGTCCACAACTCTGCCCAGTACCCAGTCCATACAAGTATTGAAAAGTGATGGAGCAAGGACGAATCCCTGCCTCACTCCCGTATGCACAGGAAAGAAGCTGGAGATGTCCTTTCACACTTCACTGTACTCTCAGTCCTCAAGTACAGTCCATTTAATAGACCAATAATACCTGCAGGAATCCTGCGAGGGTGCAGAAGATCCAAGAGTGCCTCACGATGCACTGAATCAAATGCCTTCCTGAGATCAACATTGACTGCAAGCATCCTCTGTCGAAACTCATGTCGGCATTCCACCAGTATGTGAAGCGCTAGGATACAGTCAGTTGTTGATTTACCAGGTGTGAACCTTGACTCTTCAGGTCTCAGATATTTCATCAAGTGCCTACGAATTCCCATCAGTAACAGATGGGCAGCACCTTGCCTGGTACGCTGAGCAGCATTATCCCGCTGTAGTTGTTGCAGTCCTGACGTTTCCTTTTCCTTTCCAGATATGTATGACCAACATACATTTTGGCACGTTTATTCAATACACACGCAACACACAGCAGCACAATGGAGTCCAGCTTTGCCACATTTACACCTCCTTCCACATATTGTTTACTATCCACAGGTAATGATTAGCAATATATTTTCTGGTGCACCTGGACTATCAGTCAGAATAAGGACAAGTACTTTATCCTGCAAAGACTAACTCCATTCTGACAGGTAACATCTTTAGATATCAATGTTATGACTCGTGTTTTTAAACATTGATGAATTGATCTTAAGGAGGTAAGTAACCATGAGAAGGCTGCCGCCCAACTCAACGTAGCGACATTTTACCAATCAAACCTTAATTGTCCAAGTGGAGTTTGGTTGTCACTACATAAATCCATCAACTAGCATTAAAGTTTTGAATGAAGAAAAATACTATTAATATTAACTCTACAAAATTTTCACATAAGAGTGTTTTCTTCTACATTTTATCAGCTATTTACAGGTTAACCTGTTTTTCCTTTTGGAAAAAAAAACAATGAAAAAAACAACAAAATCGAAAGTATATATCCCCTCAAAATTTGTTTTGGTTTAATGAAATCCTCCTCCATATCCTTCATCTTCTTTCTGTGTTTTCTTTCTTTTTTTTCTTGGAACTGATGCCTCAAAGGACTTTTTGAGTCTCCTCTTATCCATTTTCTTCTCCACAGCACCTGCTGGGAGCCCCCTGTTATGTCATTGAGCGAGGAACTGTGGCTGTACCCTATGTTGTGTTCTAGGGCTGTCATTTTGAAGGCATATGTAGCTGAAGAGACTCCATGGAATTTGGTTTTCAGGCACTTCTTCCAGAGCTTGCCGTGGAATGATTCATTCTTATTTTGAGTTCTGCCCTTCACACATCTTGACAGAAGACTGCTGGCTGTTAGGTCTTGCAAGTCTTGAAATATGAATCACTTTTCATTGGGCAGCCTAAAGATGCTGCTATCCTCGCTGCACCTGAACCACCTTAATCATACTGCATACAACCGTATACAAAAGCTAGTGAATTTACATCTTTCCGAAATGACTCCACTTTGACAGTCACCCTTATTTAACACCATAATAATAATGGTGTTTAAAGTGGTATGTTCAGCTTTACGTGACAAGGGTGTGGCAGGAAAGGTGAGTGTGACCCTGAAGTACCTGTAGGGAAGGGCGGCAGGGTTTGGCAGGTCCCAGGGAAGGTGTAATAAGGTAATAACTAACTTCTTCTTGTGACCGCTAGCAGCCAGAGGGGACCTCTGACCTGGTGATAATATTTCTTCGTTTTAAATCTTCCCTGTTCCTCTACATGTCATTTTGAGGGATGGAGGAGCAGTAACACATCATTCTTCACCATTAATAGTGGAGGGATATAAAGAAAACATAACCTATTAAGCGTAAGTAACCTAATATAAGAACATCAAGTTTCAACAGGTACCGCTAGGTGGCGGCGGTGTGTTGGCTGCTGGATCACGTATATATAAAACCAAAATTGGGATCATTATTATACACAGGAAAGCAATTATATATACTTTAAAAAATCGTCTGAAATACCTAACTGTTTCCTACATAAACATTTGTTATATTTGATTCGTATTTATTTCATGAAAAATGTTTATTTCAAAGGTCAATCACAAAATGAAAAAAATTGAATAAAGCAATAATAATGAAATTAAACCAATATAAACCATAGAATAGAATATATAAAAATTATTTACACCGAAAGTAAAGCCTAAATAAGCCATAGAAAAAAGAAAAACGGAAAAAACAATGACAAAATGAGAAAAAAAACACCGTAATTATTTGTTTACATCCAAGAGTGTTAATTATGGTGTGTTAGGTACAGTAAAATAAGTGTTAGGACATGACAAGCTACAAGGATATAGATGAAGGCGAGTGTGTTGTGTTGTGGTGGGCTGAAGGGCTGACAGGCTGGCGAATCGACAAAATTCGACTAAAATACCGGTATACCGAAGGGCTTCTAATGCCTGTAATACCACCCCGAAAATACCGGTATGTCGGTATACTGGATAGGTGCACATCCCTAGACACACACACACACACACACTCAGCTGACGCCAGACAATGTAATCTGATTGTGTTTCCGATGATAATTATAATACTTAGGGCACCAGTGGTGTTACATATCACGTATATATATGGAGTTTGGTGATGTGTGTGTTGGGGGTTGTGTGTGTGTATGTGTGTGTGTGTGTGTGTGTGTGTGTGTGTGTGTGTGTGTGTGTGTGTGTGTGTGTGTGTGTGTGTGTGTGTGTGTGTGTGTGTGTGTGTGTGTGTGTGTGTGTGTTAACAAGTGTAGCATTATGAGTGTAGGTAAAAGTAATAGGCCTGTAGACTACACATTAAATGACACTACCTTAGGAAGGTCATAGAGTGTAAGGGACTTGGGAGTTCAAGTAAACAGTGACTTGCGGCCCAGGGAACAGTGTATTATAGCTAGAAATAGGGCCAATAAGATACTGGGATTTATTAGTAAGTGTGTAACAAATAGGAGTTCTGAGGTCATTCTGAGGTTGTATTTAGCGCTAGTTAGACCCCACCTAGATTATGCAGCTCTATTTTGGTCCCCTTATTATAGGAAGGATATAGGCTCCTTGGAGGCAGTCCAGAGAAGAATGACCAAGATGATTCAGGGGCTGAGAAATTTACCCTACAAAGATAGGTTAAAAAGTCTTAATCTCCACTCCCTAGAGAGTAGGAGGGCAAGAGGGGATATGATTGAGGTTTTCAAGTGGGTAAAAGGAATTAATAAGGGAAACATTGATCAGGTTTTAGAAATTAGTAGTTCAGGACAGACATAGGTAGATATTGGTTCACTAACAGAGTGGTGAACGATTGGAATAGGCTGGGTAGACATGTAATGTCACTCCCTTCTCACCCTGTAGCGTTGATGGTAGACCGAGCGTATAATAGTACTAAGATGTTAATAGCACTTAGAAGGCACTGAATTTACTGAGGGAGTAACAAAACTGAGGCATCACTCGACAACAAATATATTTAACTTTCAAAACAAACACGGTAAATAAACACCGGGCATAAATCCGGTAAGGGAGGGAAGCACTCCTCCTTACTCCTTCCAGGCACGGGCTAAAGTCAGCCTCTTCTGCCTTAACACAATACTACTAACACATCCTTACACGAACACATCCTACCTCTTACACATCCTAACACTCACACATTCTATCTCTAAATACATCCTAACACTAACACAAGCAAGTGAAAGGCACAGGGTAAGTTTCCTCTCTGTTAGAAAAACCCTGTAACACAACACTCATATAAGTATTTACACTTTACATAATTAATATCTAACTTAAATATATATACGTATACACAAGCTAATCTATTCACGGAGAAAAACTAACCACTAACCTACAATCAAGAGCACTGCGTCTTGCAGATGGCAGCTAAGAAGTGAACCTTCCTGTCAATCCTGGCTAACTTTTCGACTACCATCCACGACGTGTCTCATACTTTCTAAATCCTCAACCCTACAACTCTCGATCCCCCGAACCCTAATTGAACCAGAAGAAAAACGCTTGTTTGGTCCTGAAGGGTCAATAAAGTTACGCTCGTTACACACACGTAGTAAGTGGTGAGTCAATAGGTAGCTTTAAAAGACGGTTGGATCATCAACTGGCCTCTTGCAGTCTCCTTATTTTTTATGTTCTTATGTTATTATGTATGCAAAATGCACTGAGCCGCCTCCGCTCACCCTCGCCAGCGAGTCTTCCTCACGAAAAAAAAACCACTACATATAGCAACACTATCCGCCAGCTGAGACAGAGGTGTCCATTTAAGTCTATTTAATTAAATCCACCTAAATCCCTTTAAACTCGTACGTCCCTACGTCTGGCGCGCCAGACGTACGAGTTTAGAGGGAGTAACAGGAACTACCTAGTGCAGGCCTCCGGGCCTTTTGTAGCTTCCTTATATTCTTATGTTCTTATACAGATTTACGAACGGCTGACCGGGCGAGGATCGTCTTTTCACAGAATCGTCATCGGAATTTTCACCTTAGTTATTTTCGCGGCTTTCAGAAATAACCCGAGAAGCAGGATCAGCTTCTGGGTAACGTGCCACATGCCCATATAGCTGGAGTTGACGTTGGCGGACTATGCTGGTAATAGGCCTTGATTCAGTTTCATAGAACAGTCGCTGATTTGCCACGAAGTCATTCCAACGACACCCCATGATACATTTCAGTATTCAGAAGTAGAAGTATTAACGTTTGGAATGTGTTAGATACAGAGTTGATGCAAACAAGTAAAATCTGTGATATTAAGAATAAGGGGGTTAAGAATATATAGTATGAAGACAAGATAACACAAGCTGGACTCAAAACCTGTATACTACGACTAAGTACATAACACACACACACACACACACACACACACACCTGTATGACAGCCGGGGACGCAGTGAGGTGTATGAGTGCAGCAGGTCCGGACATTCAAGGAATGCTGTGCCGTCGGTGAGGTCCAGCCAACCCGGGTCATCCTCTTCGTCTTCGGGGTGGAAGCGAGGGGGCGGTGCCAGCAGGGGACCGCGTCCCCTGCCTGTTAACCCGAGGGAAGGGTCGAGGTAGCAGGGTGCTTCCTCGTCGCCGTCGTCGTCAGCGATCACCTTCACCTCGGGCACCAGCGCGGCGGCCATCGCTCACTCCCGCATCCTGCAAGCATGGACATGTTATAGTTCTTTTTGTTTTACTCATGTTAGTTATCCATCCGTTACTACAAGTACTGTGCACATAATGTAGTGGTAGGACATTCAAGGCAGACTAAATTGCATATAGGCTTTTGTGATCATCTTGGTCCAACTGGTGAAGTCTGACGCACACTGAATGTTGCATCAACAGTTCCAATCCTCATGGTTGGCTCCATATAGATTTCTTAGTGTCTCAAAAAGGAAGATAATTCAATGATACTAATAGTGCTGCTGTAATGATGTCAATACATACATTTGGTCTACACAGATATCTTCATATTTACATATCTGTGCATTGTCCTTCGTAAACTCGAGCAGTAAATCTACCTAATATTGATGTATGAGTGTAGTTTGTGTAAACCCAAAACTTAAAATAGAGGACCAGGCCTCTGTATACAGTCAGTATCTTGGGTATTATTCTGCATCTTCACCTAAATGCTCTAGAGAATTAAGAGTTGTATGTTAAAATTACCTGATGCATTCTGAGAAGGTTTTCCTAATTACATTTCTGTTGCAAATTTCTAGTTTGTAAGACATTCAATGTTTTCTATGAGACCTTTTCTTCGAGAATAAGGTAGAGTTTAGTTTGGTTTGAACAATGTTCTGTTATTTGTCAATATAGCTTAAGATTTGGTTGTTTAGGTTTTGTTATGTGATGTTAATTTAGAAGATATCAAAAATGTTTTCGATGATCAGCAATCGGGGTTTGGGCGAGGTGCAGACGCCAATTTTTACTTAGCCACACCCCAGGTTTTGTGACCATCAGTGAATTGAGCGTTCGTCAATTGGGGTGATGAGGATATCTTAATATATATGCATTTGCGACGGAAATGAATGTCAAAATCATTCGAACTGGATCAAAATCAATACGAAAAGTGTGGTATTTATATCCAGGTGCATTCTGGTGAAGAAGTAAAATTTTACCTTATCTTGATGGGAAAGAAACATTAACCGGAAACATTCCAATTTATAGACGCTGCCTGTGTAATATATGAAATATGAAATTCCCGGTGTCTATAACATCCTTAGCTTCAGTAGTTCAACCCTTCAACTGCATAACTCTCAAACATAAAGTGCAGTCTCTACCTTCCTGTGTCCTTCCATATGCAGGGAAAGTCCCCTTCTTATCAAGAGGGTATAAACTCCTTGAACTCGTCAAAGGGTTAACTTCTGCAACACCCTTGTAGTGATGTAGTCATCTATGCCTGCAGGTTAATTAAATCAAGTTGGAGAGAGGAAGGGGAAAACTCTACAGGTGTCAGAAGATAAATGTTTACCATACTTCAGATCGAAAAGTGCACTTTCAAAGGGAGGCATTCAGAATTTGAGTTGTGGAAAAGATAAAGAAAGAAAACTTATAGATAGATAATATTTCAGTTGAATGCCATTAATGTCGACCAAAGTTGACTGGATTATGACATTCAATATAAATCATAATCTATCATTAATTATGATTACTATTATAGTCTCTGGAGATGGAAGTTTACAGTGCCTTTGGTGACCATTCCTTCTATATTGACGGTATGAGAACAACCAAACATACAGACAGAAGGACACAGACACAGACAAAGGAGGAGAAAAAGATGTCAAAAGAAAACGGACTCAATACTATGAGAACCCAATAAGTCCTTGGAAATAAAGGAGAAGCAATAGTGATACGTCATGGGTTGCAAAAAGGTGGTGGGAGAGAACAATGGTCTGGTGACATTTTAAAGATGAAATTGCAAGGGCGACTGGAAACCTCAAAAAACACGTTAGACATAGATGAAAGAACAGCCAACATGTTGAAATATTGAGAAATTCTAATTGTATGCATAGAGAGAAGACTTGTAGTTGACTGAACATTAGGACTCCCTGTTACTCTGTTACTCTCTCTCTCTCTCTCTCTCTCTCTCTCTCTCTCTCTCTCTCTCTCTCTCTCTCTCTCTCTCTCTCTCTCTCTCTCTCTCTCTCTCTCTCTCTCTCTCTCACCTGGAGCAGGCGGGCGTCAGGTGAAGGGTTGGCTAAAGTCCCGTTGAAAGCACATCATCGGAATCCTGCGAAAAGAAGGAGTGGTTAGTTACTGTTCACTTTCACTGCATCTCCTTCCTACATGGCACGTACTTCCTTCACTCCTTCACGTTACCTCCTTCCTTCCTTCACTCCTCCGGAACGCCTTACAATTACCGTCACCATAAGACACCATAACCACCACTACACCACCAACATTGTCATTACCACCAAATTACTATCCTCTCCTCCAATAACCCGATATTCACTATTTTCTTCAGCGCCACTAAATTCTACCCTCAGCTGCACCTCTTGTCTTCATTCCCCAATTTTTTTTATAATAGAGGAAGTACAGTAAGAAAGGAAGGGAAGGCAGGAGTAACAGGTAACAGTAAGTATATTGACTACATGTGTGTCATCTCTATACTACTTATTCCCTTGCCACTCAGTGAACATCATATACTCGTAGATACAGTTAGCTTTCATTAATCAACATGAATTAACCTCTACGTATGTGATTAGGTATGAGGATCAGTAGTACCATAGATGTAGCGTTGAAAATAATAACTGTTTTGCATCTTCGATATATATTTCAGGATAATGCATCACATCTATATATTGTGTATGCTTAGGAGGAGTGATCTTTATGCATTCTTGACGTAGGAGACCAGCATCGCCCACTGAGTGAAATCATTATAAGTTTTCATTGGTTTTATTATACAACCAAGGCTCAAATGGGGATTATAATTCTAGTGATCTGAAAACTTTTTCCTCTAAAAGTATGACGTAAATTGAAAATCTTATGATATCATTACATAAAACTTGTCAAGCTTATATCATATTTATTTCAATGCATTTTTCTTGTAAGATTAATTGTTACGTAGTAAAATGGCAAAAAACATTCTCCACCCAAATCCTAGTCGAAATTTATGGGCCATAAATTCAGAAATCCATTTATGTCATAAGATGAAAAATGATAGGAATGAAAGCTATACATCTTACAATTTGCAATACGATTTGATGAGTGTGTTTTCATGCATAAAGAAGGATTTGTGAAAGTCGTCAGAAAACATACAACATAGTTTTTTTATTTCTTATTCTTACATTATAATATGGTAATGTTAGGATAGAGGAACCAAATGAAGCTCCACTACTCCCTCCATCCCTCCATCCCTTCATCATCTCCGCATCTTTCTCTCCATCACTTCTCCCTCAATCCCCCGCTCTCCCCTCCGTCATTTCCCTTTATCATTAACTAATCTTCCCCCTCCTTCCCTCCCTCTGCATCACCTCCCACGTTGCTCCCTCACTCTGCACCGTTCTCCTCCGCCAAGCCACTCCTCCATTACTTCCTCCCCATCTCTCATCCCTCATCCCTCATCTCGCCACCACAAGATATCATCAGCATCGCCCAGTGGACTCAAAAATCTACCTGATAAAGCGACAGGAGCATGGAAACAAAGTCTGACATTCAGTGAAGCAGAAAAGGGAGATGAGAAGGAGAGGGAAGAAGAGAGGGAAGAGGAGAAACGGAAGGATGAGCAGATGAGTCCCACAGCAACATCGAAGAACAGTAGTTTTCTTTGGTCCGTTGAAGCAGTAACTCAGTTGTTCAGGAAGTAGTAACACTTGTGCATGTGTGGGGTTCCTTGATGCTTGGCTAGAGAGGGTGACAGGGTGGCAGGGTGACAGGGTGATAAGGTACAGGCGGACCAGCTAGATATATCCGGACTATTGCAAGTAAAGTTAGGGCACTGAGTCACCACATTCCCACGTGAGGTGCATATAAACACTCAAGTCTTATAACTCTTTTTCTCTTTCGTGTTGAGGTATTTTGACGTATTTAGAACATCGTGTCGCACTGTTTCGTTATATCAGGATCGAACGTTTAAATAGTACTTAATGGGAAGAAAAAAAAGTCATATTACACATCAACTACGTTAATGATGAAGTATTAATAATTGAGTTTGTCTCTGGGTAATTAATGTTCTCTTATAACAAGTTTAATTCCCTTCATATAAATATAATGTAAATTTCCTGTCTTCTTTAATGTGTAGTAATGGTGGGGGAGATTAGGGAGGATCACTCTAAGAGCAGCAAGTCTTTTAAACAACCTTGAGTAGGATCATAAAAGACAGAAGTGTGAGCATGGTTATGAGAGGAGGATTAAGAAACATTATGATATTACCCACTCCAGCATTATGTTTCTGCGACATGGACACGGAATGAACCATAACAAAGACTTTGGAAGTTTATAGACGAGCGAATGAAACTGTGTATGAAAGATGTTAGTAGTTGATTGGATGGTACGAGGTAAAGTTTGACCCTGCAGAATGAAAGTGCATATAACATGAACTTCATAAAGGAATTTACAACAGTCAGGTATAAAGGGAGAACCTATGTATAAGGCTGGAGGCTACAGTTGAGAAATGTGAAAAAGAAAATAGACTCACGGATGGACGGATGGATAGATTGATAGATAAAAATAGATAGATATGAAAACAGGTATGGGTAGGTAGACAGACGAAGGTCAAGTGTGTCGTATGGTTAGCTGAAGTGCAATAATCTAGCAATATGCAGCTCTCCTCCTCCTCTTCTTCAGCCTAGTAAATCAACGTTCAGTTAATCATTACGTAAAGTCGTCCAAAGTAAATGTTGTCATGCATCACGTATATCCAATAATACAACAACCTCAAGCTAAGTATATGTAGAGGTTTGGGGGTTGCGTACACACAAAGGTTTGACAACAAACGAATGTGTCTTAGTTGGTTTATTGCTGCAGCGTTGGTTGTACACAAGTAGACAGAGCCCAGGGAAGGTGAGCGTGTGTGTTGTCTGGGGAGCCCCGACGTGGGGCTCCCAGACGCTACTCTGGAGGTGTTGCCTGGACTGTGTGTGGTGGTAGACCTGGTGGTCAGGTGAGGTGAGGTCACGTTAATCTCGACCTCAGCCGAGGTCTCGAGGGAGGAAATTATAGGCTCTGGGTGTGTGTGCACCTGGTATGTAGGTGTGTTGTATGTGTGTTGTCACTACAATATAAAGAACATTCACGATGCTAAAAAAAAAAAGAAGAAAGGCAATTCACTTTAAACTTTAAAACACCACCGAAGCAAGACAAGGATGTATTATCTGTGAGGTGTTGCTTCCTGTAAGTATGTAAAGTACGTGGTGTTAGATAATTTGCAAACTCTTCAGCCTGTTAGAAGAATACATGTGGCAATCAGGCGACTATATGTATCTTATGTATGTACTCATTGGAAAAGTGTAAGCGGTAGGAGTAGGAGTGTACAAGGCTTAGTGAAATCAATCTTTTAACCACTAGAAGCTATATATAGTAATCATATATTTTCACACCTATGATCTAATTAATTAACTGACATCTGAAGCTCCGAATAGGCTGTCAGATATTTCCCAAGTCAGAAATTTGGCGCAACACCGAACATGATGCTGCTACTGTATAAGGCAATCCTTCAGGACACTAAAGGGAAGCATGCATGCCTACAAAACTTGTTCATCCTGTAGAGACTTGATTGGTAAGGGTTCCTGCATGATCATAGGCTCCCTCGATATAAGACACCAAAGGAAGAGGAAGAGGAGGAGGAGGAGGAGGAGAGGAGGAGGAGGAGGAGGAGGAGGATGTCAAATTAAGGGACCTATGATGAGTGAAGGCCAGGACACGGTGATGTTATTGGCTACTGAAGGGTAAAAAAAAAAAGAATAAAAAAAAGAAAGTCACCTTAATCTTATATGTCGCAGAATCAAATAATTTTTTTTTGTACTTAACTAAAAAGTAGAGAAAAAAAACCACCTTAAGTCTGAATTGAATCATATAGGTCACACACCTTACGACATTACTTATTTTGGTATCACCGTCTGCTTTCTCTCTCTCTCTCTCTCTCTCTCTCTCTCTCTCTCTCTCTCTCTCTCTCTCTCTCTCTCGCTCTCTCTCTCTCTCTCTCTCTCTCTCTCTCTCTCTCTCTCTCTCTCTCACACTCTCTCTCTTTTTCACTCAATGATTATGGCAGGACGTGACCCAAGGTGCTAACGAGCTATAACTACTCACTCGCCAAAAAGCAAGAAAAAAAAAAAAGCGACACTGTTCCTGACCTTCTCCCAAGAACAGTGAAAGTGAACTAACACCGAGGAAGAGAGAGAGAGAGAGAGAAAAAAAAAAAACTCAATCTCCATGAAAAAAACAAAACAGCGAGAATGACTTGACAAAAATGGTATGATTTATAGAGCGATTGTGATTCTGGTGGAGGAACAGGCAAATGAAGGTGAGTAGGACATAGAGAGCTAATAGAGAGAGAGAGAGAGAGAGAGAGAGAGAGAGAGAGAGAGAGAGAGAGAGAGAGAGAGAGAGAGAGAGAGAGAGAGAGAGAGAGAGAGAGAGAGAATAAAAAATGTATGTTATTTCTTGATCTATATATATCGTGAATTTATTTTTATTTTGTGAAGATTTTGTGTTCCATCTAAGGCTTTTAGCACCTAAAGAATCTAATTTTAAGCCTATATTGTACTTAATATTCAAATGAGAGAGAGAGAGAGAGAGAGAGAGAGAGAGAGAGAGAGAGAGAGAGAGAGAGAGAGAGAGAGAGACATGGGGGAAGGGAGGGGAGGAGGTATTTCGTGGTTCGTAAAGCTAGATACAAATCTGGGAAATGGAACACATAAAACGAAGGGGGGAAAAAATAAAAATCTAGGTTAATCAGTGTTCAGGGACGAGGAACAAGTTACCTCATCAAACACACGGCTGAGGCTTCCTGTGTGTGTGTGTGTGTGTGTGTGCTTTTGAAAGGTTTAGAAATTGAAACATAATGCAAAAAAAAATATATAAAACATTCTAATTAAACTAAACATTATTTCAATTAGCGTGATTTTAAAATGTTAGACAGAGAGAGAGAGAGAGAGAGAGAGAGAGAGAGAGAGAGAGAGAGAGAGAGAGAGAGAGAGAGAGAGAGAGAGAGAGAGAGAGAGAGAGAGAGAGAGAGAGAGAGAGAGAGAGAGAGAGAGACCCAGATTACTACGAACAAAAATAATCTTTCATACGTTGCTTAAATGAAGGAAGAAAAAAAAACGTATAATGAATTTTCAAAAGGATTATAAGATGATAATGAAAAAGAAGAAGAAGAGGAGGAAGACGGCAATGATGATGGTAATAATGAAAGTGAAATAATAAAATAGAAGAATGAATATACTACTACTAATACTACTACTACTAGCACTATTCATACTGATAATACTTTATATACATGAATAAACACACACATATATAAATGAATGATTGAATGATTAGATATATCGATAAATAAATATATAAATAAATAAATAAATAAAATATAACATCAAATCCAATCTGTCGTAAACTGAGGTTACAAAAATATCACTAAATTATATTTCCTCAGCTCTCATTGGTCAGAGCACGAAGCCCAAAAACCAATCAGGGGCTGGTATCCGAATGAACCATCAAAGTGAGGCTGTCACTAATCAAGGAACCAACTCCTGACGAGGGAAAAAAAATAATTAAATATAGATTATTTCCACTATTTCCTTCAACTAAAAAAAAACTAAAAGTTAAAATATAGCTCACATCTATGCTATATATAGAGTTTAGTTTTGATAATTGGATAGAATATAAGACATAAATAACGTATAGATAAATTATGTATACGTTATCGCATCCAAAATTGTGAGGGTGAGTGAGTGTAGTGTGATGGCAATAACGTAACAAGCTGTGCTGTGTAGTGTTGTGACTGGTCTCGTTATTGCGTCTTATCACGTGACCTCATGTAAGCCAACCATTTGCACGGAATAGTGACACGCCAGGAAGGAAGATTACAGTGGAAAGCAAGGCAGCTCCATTCTCCTGATGATGATGATGATGATGATGATGATGATAGTAGTAGTAGTAATAATAATAATAATAATAATAATAATGATAATAATAATAATAATAATCGCACGTAAGGTGGCATCTATGAAATAATACCTTTTTCTTCTGATATTGTGAAGCAAATAGTTTCTGAGGAAGAAATTCAATATCCTCTGTTTTCATTCTTTTCAGTTTCCTTTTACGATGTCCAGAGAAGGTGAAGAAATGTGTTTTATAATATTCATACCCTGGGAAAAATAATAGTAATAATAATAGTAATAATAATAATAATAATAATAATAATAATAATAATAATAATAATAATAATAACAACGAACGAAACTCACTATATGAAGTAAAGACAGCACTGAAAAATATGTTAAAATTCTGAAAGATGTTCCCGTGTTTGGAGGTTCAATATTTTCCTGAACGTAGTGACTCACGTTATTGGAACCATGAATATTTCAGAACATTTCCCTGCCGCCTTACCATTTGGCGCACCTCCAATGAATATTATTTTCTTGAATATTGAATTACTAAGAAAGTCAAGAATGTGTGTGGAGTGTTTATTGTTTAAGATGAAATTTATTGGTGTTGAAACGAGGATATATTTGTGTTTATACTCTATTTCTACCGTAGTGATGATGGTGATGGTAATGATGAATAGCCTTGGACAGTGAAGTGATGTGAGGTGATGGTGACAAGTAGAATGTGTTGGTCGAGTCTTCTTTTTATGGGAAGGAAACTGGCTTTGAGATACGATCTAAACATGTTTCCATCAAATTATTTCATCACGTGGAAAATAAAATAAAACAAGACTTCTCGAGACTGTAAATCATCGTCTCAAAATTTGCAATGATTCGCTACATTTTTTTTCCTATGATCCAGAATAACTAGAGTGAAACGTAAAGGTGGTTGGGAAACTCAGGGTGAAACAAGAGTACTATTATATTCTATTCCTATTCCACCCTGATTTTTCCCTTCCACCTTCACATCTCAAATTGCCCTACACTTACCTAGCTACAGAGTCTATATTAAGCAGACAGCTGGAGATCTTATAGTCTTCACTCACTGCTGTTGCCGTCAAAGCAAGGCGGGGGCGGGGACGGCACCTTTGAGTTCAATTTCTACATATATTCTCCCACACTATCCTATAAATGTCACCTTCTGTTCTGTTTCTCAGTATTTCAACATCAAAGCACCATTTCGTTAACCAGCTATAAATGGCAAAGGTTTCTCAGTAAAAATACACATGAATTACCATTAGTGGGGAGGAGGAAAATGTCACTCTATTGGATGTGACAGCAATTCATTTATCGCTTCTGCAACATAATGTCAACAATGTCTCCTCATTGACTTTATGAACTATTAACAATATTGCAGTAGGTTATATATGTCACAAACGTGCTATTATTTGACTTTCGCTCCTCCTCAATTATCTTTCATTAATCGGTAATAACATGCAAATAAATGTAATATAATCAAACAAATGGTCTCGCGTCTCGGCTGCAGAATTCAAGTAATAATAATACAGTTTACAGAGACATGCTCGTACCAAGCCTTGCATTACTGTCATCACTTTACAAAGGTCGCCCGCAAGACACACCTAACCTAACATTCAAGTGAGGAAGTAAAGAGGCAAGGTCTATCTATCCCCTAGCGTCTGTTTGGAGCTGAGGTGACAACGTGTACAGGTTATATATAGAGAGAATGTTTTCCCAAAGAATTCAATTGCATGCACGTATTGAATTATTAAAACAAAGTCAATACAATAAAGGTTCTATCGTTGTATTTTGATGAAGCCAATAACTGTCCGTCACACATGAGGCTTGAGGGCATCATGGAGGATACAAAAAAATAATCTCACTTCAACTCACTTTTAGTTTTGTAATATTTACGTTTATTTATCATTTGTAAGTCTTTCTCTTTCAGCGTAGGAGTGTTACAGCACCAAAAAACAACAATAACAACAATAACTACTACTACTACTACTACTACTACAACTACAACAACTATCACCATTCCTTCTAAGTATCACATTTCTCACCACAATCACAACCATGGGAACTTGGCGTCTAAATAGCCAGAACCGGAAAGAGGCTTGAGAGGACCCCTGATTCCTGCTGGGCGAGGAGTGGTCTGTTGGGGAGGGTGCCAAGGAGGGGAGGGTGCCACAGAGGGAGGGTGCCACAGAGGGGAGGGTGCCACAGAGGGAGGGTGCCACAGAGGGGAGGGTGGCACAGAGGGGAGGGTGCCACAGAGGGGAGGGTGGCATAGAGGGGAAGATCGTGCTTTCCCTCCCCTCTTGGCACTTCTAACCTCTACGCCATTCCTTAAGTCCCCCATGACCTCACCCTCCTCAGTTACAGGGCGAGAAGTAGTAGTAGTAGTAGTAGTAGTAGTAGTAGTAGTAGTAGTAGTAGTAGTAGTAGTAGTAGTAGTAGTAGTAATTGTAGCAGTTGTTGTTGTTGTTATCATTATGTTAACAAAATCTCCCCCTTTGCCTGCTTTTCATGATAGATAACATAGATAACATAAAAGTATCTGTTATCCACACCTGAAACTTTAATTAGCGGCTCACACCTCTACGTAGATACCTGTTGGACACGTTTAATTAATACTTCAAGAGAAACTTCAACACAATATACTAACAACACAAACACATTGCTTCTATGCAGCTTACGTTATCTTCTTCCACGTTGTCTTTTTTCATTTCAGTGATACTCAATCATTCACTTAATGCAGTATTGGTTTTCAATTCCGTTTGATAATCTTCAATCACATGGGTATTAGATTATTTTATTTTTCGTCCTCTCTCTCTCTCTCTCTCTCTCTCTCTCTCTCTCTCTCTCTCTCTCTCTCTCTCTCTCTCTCTCTCTCTCTCTCTCTCTCTCTCTCTCTCTGATCCTTTCCTAAATCACTTCCTACATTGAGATTTCGTTCATTTTCATGTGTCAAAACCCAATTTATATTATACTGATTGAAAGCAAATTCGAAGCGAGCATACAGACAGACAGACAGACAGACAGACAGACAAACAGACAGACAGACAGACAAACAGACACACACAATGAGTTGGCTGAATGGTGCAGGAATGAACACAGGACTCGACAAACCAGGGTTCAGGTCCCCCCTAAGCCTGACTCTCATACAGCGTGATGGTTTGAAGTCTCACTAACGATGCCTGATTACTATGAATTAAAGAGAGTAAAAAAAAAGAGAGAGAGAGAGAGAGAGAGAGAGAGAGAGAGAGAGAGAGAGAGAGAGAGAGAGAGAGAGAGAGAGAGAGAGAGAGAGAGAGAGAGAGAGAGAGAGAGAGAGAGAGAGGAAAAAAAAAGATGAAAGACAATAGACTCCTTAATGAATTACTATGAATGAAAGAGAGAAAGAGAGAAAAAAAAGAGAGAAAGAAAGAAAGAAAGAAAAAACAGACTAAAAACAACAGACCCGGCTGACGTTCTCCCTACAGACAATGTGCCTCCTTGTCGTCGCTGGAGGCAGAGCGTCAGCCGTAGGATGCGTCGTTCGCCATTGCGTCTTTAAGTCCCCCCCCTCCTCCCTCCCTCCCCCAAATCCTTCCCCTTTACCCCATTCCCAACTCCAGGTATCCCATCCCCCCCCAACCTTCCCCTTGCTGGCATCCCCAATTTGCAAATGTCTACCAGCAGAAGGGTTGAGGAGGGGTGGAGAGAAGGAGAGAAGGAGAGAAGGAGAGGAGAGAAGGAGAGAGATGTTGATGGTAGGAGGCTGAGGATGCTGGTAATTGTGGTGATAATAATGACAGTAAAAATAATAATAATAGTAGTAGTAGTAGTAGTAGTAGTAGTAGTAGTTAGTGTGGTGGTGGTGATAGTGGTGATACTAGAAGTGGTGGTGGTAGTTAATGTGGTATTAACAAAGGTGAGGATGGTGGTGGAAGGTACAGGACAGGGGCGGGAATGGCAGACAGGCAGACAGGCAGGCGGACAGGTACATACACAGGTGGCAGCGTTGTTCAGTCACAGGTAATTAAGTGGAAGCGTTGAGCAGCCGCGCCTCCACTCATGTGCACACCTCTTAATTAATCCAGGTAACGAGCCACCAGCTTAATGATTGCCCAACGTCAACCCAAAATTATTTCCCTAGAATTTATATTTTCTTGATCACGTTTCAACCAATAACTTATCAACTTCCTATGTATGTATTGAACACGATGTCAAAATTAGTTCATCTATAATTGTATTGAGTAAGAGGACTAAACGTTTATTGGCAGACGTTTTCGAGGCGTGCCCCTTTACTGTGCAGTCAACCAAATAGCAACGTTTGTTTATTTGAGAGATGGATGGCTTTGTCTCCTCGATGCGGTGTGGTTGTGTTGGTGAAATCTATAGTGGTGTGGTGGAGGTGGAAGTGGTGGTGGTGGTAGCATTGTATTAGTGGTAGGATTTGTTAACACTGAAATAACACTGAAATGATAATGAAGGAGAGTTCTCTTATATTATGCCTCCTTCTCTTCTTTCTACTTGTTACTATCTTCACTATTCACTCAAACCAAAGCAACGAAAAGGAAGAGAGGAAGATAGAGACGACGTGCACTTTTGTTCTGTTTCATTATTCTCCTTCATTGCTGTTTACTCATTTATTCAATTTTCTCTTTATTTCCCTATTTTACACACTCTTCAGTTCCTACCCCACCCTCACCCACCTTTAATTTTCAACCTCCAGCATACATTCTCCCTCATCTCCCTTCCTCAGTCTCTATAATCCCACGGCCTCTCCACAAGCTTCCCTAATCTTCCAATCTCTCCAATTTCTCCATCCAAGAACCTGCCTCACAACCCCTCACAACCTTCCTCATTCAACACATTCAGTTTGTTCCCCTCATTCTTTATTGTTATATCCTTTTACTGCCTCATATCCTTCCTCATTCCCTCATGTATATCTCAGCTTCATCACGTCTCTCATTCCTCTCACACACAGTCCCTTGCAGCTTTTTCTAATTACCCAGCCCTCCTTTGCCTCCCTCATTTGTCCTTGCTATATTTTCTCTCCCTCATTACGTGATGCCTCATGTGTCAGCGGTGTGATTTTGCCTCCTCTCACCGTCTTCCCTCCTTTCATTCTAATCAAGAAGGAGGATGAGAAGAAAGGTG
>JAPQNM010000017.1:9678344-9695844 GCA_029783475.1 Metacarcinus magister | reverse complement strand
TATATATATACAGAGAGAGAGTTTGGTACTACTGGATAAAGGAATAATGATAAACTTCTCATCCAAAGATAGGTTATTCATCTACAATTTGAAAGAATCTGGCGGTGTCTTGCAGTTTCATGTAATATCTATCCTTCATATTATGGTTCCCGGATCCTTTTCTCGTTTAAAACAACATTATTTCAAATTGAGTTTTCATTGCTAAACGAACCGTCTAATTGAAATAACACTAGCCAAAAAGAGATGTAACGTTAACAAATGCAATTACAACATTAGGTTATGAATAGCTAAGCAAGGTGTGTTTGAAGGGGGGCCAGGTAAGGAAGCACAGGTAAAGGTAAGGAAGGAGGGAGGCGTTGAGGAATTTTGGCTAAGATAGATTTGCTTAACTAAGGAAAGTATGATAATGACGAAAATATCTATTAGTTTATGCCGTTTTTCTGTTAGTAAGTCAGTCAGTCTTTCTCTCTCTCTCTCTCTCTCTCTCTCTCTCTCTCTCTCTCTCTCTCTCTCTCTCTCTCTCTGTCTCTCTCTCTCTCTCTCTCTCTCTCTCTCTCTCTCTCTCTCTCTCTCTCTCTCTCTCTCTCTCTCTCTCTCTCTCTCTCTCTCTCTCTCTCTCTCCCCACAATACATGGAGGGAACGAGTTGATGAAAGAAAGAGAGAGAGAAAAGAAAATAAAAAAAGATAAATAAAAAAAGATAAAAAAAAAGGGACACAGGTAAAAAAATATACAAATAAAAAATAAAAAAAACTAAAGGTAAGGTAATACAATATAGACAAAAACAAAAACAAATAAAAAACAAAAGCATAACAAAAATAAGTGTATATATAGAATTGGAAACCCATACATAGGAAGGCTATTGAGAAAAGGGAAAAGTGGACCACCCAATCCATCACCAATTATGGAGATGGAGGAGGTGGGAAAAAAGGTGAAGCAGGGGAGGGAGGGAGGAAGGGAGGAGAGGGAGGGAGAGGAAAAAGGGAGGACAGAGGGAGAGAGTATTGGATGAAACAGGGGAGGGAGGAGGGAGGAGGAAAGAGGGAGTGAGAGTATTGGATGAAGCAGGGGACGGAGGAGCCAGGGGGAAGGAGGAAAGAAATAGGGAGAGAGGGAGGATAGAGGGAGGGAGAGTATTGGATGAAGCAAGGGGAGGGAGGAAGGGAGTCAAAGGGGAGGAAAGAGAGAGGGAAAGTTCAGGAAAATTGGAAGTACAAGGCTTAGGAAATGTTGAAAATATGTACATCAAAGGAGGAAATGAAAACTATATTCAGGTTTTTAGTGATTGAACTTTTTTCACAAACTAATAAAATGGACGAGTTTATTATTTTTTTTTCTCTCTCTCTCTTTCTTTTTCTTTCTTAGGTTGACAATTGTGGTAGTGGTGGATTAAGACACTACAGCAACCAAATTGACTCGTCTTTATTTTAGTTTTTCACTACTATTATATCTGTTGTTGTTTTTTTGAAAGATAGTATTTAGCGAGTTCTTAATTGGCTTGCTTTGTGGGTCTTGTCCAGCGTTCCTTTCATAACAAGACAAAAAAAAAAAGAAAAACCAATAGACTCTGTATTTTAAGGCCTCTCTCTCTCTCTCTCTCTCTCTCTCTCTCTCCCTCTCTTTTTTCTTTCTCTCTTTCCCTCCCTTCTATTGTATTGCAGTATTTTAAGACCTCTCTCTCTCTCTCTCTCTCTCTCTCTCTCTCTCTCTCTCTCTCTCTCTCTCTCTCTCTCTCTCTCTCTCTCTCTCTCTCTCTCTCTCTCTCTCCCTTCCATTGTATTGTAGAGACGTAAGAGGTCACTGGAGGAGGTCATGTTGAAAGTATTAACACCAATAACAAAAAAATAACAACAATAACAACAGCAGAAACAATAACAACAATAACAACAATGATAACAATGAGAAAATAGCAACAATTTCCACCCTACCTTTCATATTTAGGAAAAATTAAAAATGACGGAGCTGTAAAAAGATTGCAGCCTTTTTTAGGGGTTCTCTCTCTCTCTCTCTCTCTCTCTCTCTCTCTCTCTCTCTCTCTCTCTCTCTCTCTCTCTCTCTCTCTCTCTCTCTCTCTCTCTCTCTCTCTCTCTCTCTCTCTCCTGCTTGTGTGTTAAAGGTGTATGATCCGTAGTTCAGACTTGCCCACACACGCACACGCACACGCACACCCACACACACACACACACACACACACACACACACACACACACACACACACACACACACACACACGGCTGAACAAGCTTCGTCATTGCCTGAATAAAAAAGTACTTTCCATTATAAATATCCTTTGTTGTATTCCTTATTGTTGTGGTGGTGGTGATGGTGGTGGTGGTGGTGGTGGTGGTGGTGGTGGTGGTGGTGGTGGTGGTGGTGGTGGTGGTGGTGGAGAGAACACCATTATCAAAAAAGCCAAAACATCAACATATTATACAATTAGAATAAAACAGATAAGTAAAAAAATATATATATAAAAATGAAAATAAAGAAATCATGAAATACAGGAACAAAACAGGAATTAAAAATGAAAAAAAAAAAAACACACATCGGTCTTTATTGATGAAAAAGCGTGGAAGGGGGGAAATATTTTTTGTATTTTTTGTATCTATTGTTCTTTTGTATTTGTATTTTTTGTTTTTTTACATTTATTTCCTTTCCATTATATTCCCTCCACTTCTATCGCATCCTTCCCTCCCTCCCTCCCTTCTTCCCTTCTTCCCTTTCTTTATCCCAACTTTCTATATCCTTTTGCCATATCTTTCCTTCCGTTTCCTTCCCCTCCCTTCTCTCTCTCCCTCCTTCCCTCCATCTCTTCCCTTTCCAGTCTTTCCTATTCAATTTCCTCTTCAACCTTGTCCATCTCTCTCTCTCTCTCTCTCTCTCTCTCTCTCTCTCTCTCTCTCTCTCTCTCTCTCTCTCTCTCTCTCTCTCTCTCTCTCTCTCTCTCTCTCACACACACACACACACACACACACACACACGTCGACAAATGAATAAATAAATGAATAAATGAATAAATAAATATTCATCTCAACATTACAATTTCTGAATAACCAAAAACTTCTTTAAAATTTTTGAATACAAGACTGAGACGCAATTGAACTTATGTATTAAAATATGTAATGATAATCCAAGACAATTTCAACACGCATCGAGATCGTCACTTGTTGAAATGAATAAATTATAAGTTCCATGGAAAAAAAAATGTCTCGATTCGTGATATGCAATTAGCAGATAATTACCTCACTGATTCGTAATAAAGGGGAAACGTGCGAGTCTAATCACAAAACCATTAATTTGCAAAACTTCAAAATTCTACCCTAAATACCTACCTATCTATTTATCAATCAAGTGTGTAGATTAGTTTGTGAAATGCTCGTCTGTTTATAGCAACGCATACTAATATTTTTTACTATGTATTTTTTGGGGGTGTGTGTGTGTTTTCAATGAACTTATTTACATACCTAACTATATATCTTTTTGTCTATCTATGTTTTTTTCGTATATGTATCTATTTTTCTATATATTTATTCATATATTTAGATAAAACACATATACATATATCAACTGATCTACCTATCTATCTATCTATCTACTTATCTCTCTATCTATCTATCTATCTATCTATCTAACGACCATTAACTATCAGTCATCTTATGCTGACTTGACCATTACGTGACCCGAATAGTGTTCACCATCCCTCCTCCTCCTCCTCCTCCTCCTCCTCCTCCTCCTCGTCTTCCTCTCTCCTCTAAGGGAAGGGAAGAAAAGAAAAATGAGGAGAGAAAGAAGAGAGAAGGGAAGGGAAGGAAGGGAGGAAGCCATCCAACCTGAACGTGTCCTAAACTTGTCCAGTACATGTTAATTAGGAGTGGATAAAATTTAAAGGTAGTTTCCAATAGAGCTCTCTCTCTCTCTCTCTCTCTCTCTCTCTCTCTCTCTCTCTCTCTCTCTCTCTCTCTCTCTCTCTCTCTCTCTCTCTCTCTCACCCATTCCTTTTCGTTCGTTTTGTTTTCATTACTCATCAAACGAATATTAAACTATAAAAGGACACGTTCAATTTCCTTGTTTCAACTCGTGCAATTCTGTCTCATCAATATTTTTCTTCATTTTATGTGGGATTTTATTTTTTTCTTCTTCTTCTTTACTCTCCTTTCCCTCCCTTTCCTCCATCTTCTTTCTCTCCCTTTCCTCCATCTTCTTTCCTTCTCAATGTCACTTTTCTTATATTGTTTTTTTTTCCCATTCTTTTATTTCTTCCTAGTGACTGTCGATATAATATTCTCACTTTATAATAGGAGAGAGAGAGAGAGAGAGAGAGAGAGAGAGAGAGAGAGAGAGAGAGAGAGAGAGAGAGAGAGAGAGAGAGAGAGAGAGAGAGAGAGAGAAGAGAAAAAAAAAGAGAGAGAGAAAGAGAGGGAGAGTAATAGTCTTCCCAAAATTGCTTTAGCGAAGACTTCCACTACCTGTATCTCTCTCTCTCTCTCTCTCTCTCTCTCTCTCTCTCTCTCTCTCTCTCTCTCTCTCTCTCTCTCTCTCTCTCTCTCTCTCTCTCTCTCTCTCTCTCTCTCTCTCTCTCTCTTCTACCATAAGTATTGATTTTGGTCTTTCATTTTTATGCATCGATTTAATCCAACACACACACACACACACACACACACACACACACACACACACACACACACACACACACACACACACACACACACACACACACACACCTTTAAAATTAGCCTACGTAACGGCAGTTCTTTGAGGTTTCACACAGAGCCGCAGTAAAACAAGAAAGAGGTAAGGGAAGGGAAGGAGGAGGAGGAGGAGGAGGAAGGTAAAGGAGGATGAAATAAGGAAAAAGACTTGGGATAATGTTAATAAATAAAGGACTTTGAGCTGGAATGTAATAATGAAATGGAAGGGAATGCCGAGAATAAGGGAAAGATGAAGGAGAAGAGGCAAGGGATAAACTGTAATATGAAGGACAAGACATAACATCCTTCACATAAAATGGTAGGATTACGTGAAGGAATAGAGAAGGGACTTAATGTAAACTGCTTTGCCTCAGCTCTCATATCTCCCGTTTTTTGTTGCCTTTGAGGGTGTGGTTCAGTTAAGTTAAGTTTGGTTAAGTTAGGTTAGGTTAGGTTAGGTTAGGTTAGGATACGATAGGGTGAGAAGGTGTATTTGTATGTTAATTAAATGGTGAAATCGAAGGTGATGGCTTTACACTGAACTCCTTCTCTCTGGTCTTGGAGGTAATGAGGGAGAACGAAGTCAGCCGTTGCTTATGTGTGAAAAACTAAGTGAAATATGCAACACTTACAACACAAAGAATTCTAGCACAAAAAAATTCATAGTTACACAAGAAGAAAAAAAAGATATTCTAATAGGATGAACTTATGTGTGAGTAAACTAAATACAAGGATTAAAACACAGCAACAGGTGTGTTTAAACAGGTAGGTAAACAAACATACCTGTGAAGGGTTGGCGTGAACGAAAGAGAGGGTAAGGCACACAAGGAAACAAAGGGGAGAGTGTAGTGTATGAGGGAGGAAGAGGAGGAGGAGGACAGGTTTGTGAGGGAACGTGTTAGGACTGAAGTGAGTGAGGTGTGAGTTAAATGTAAAAATCTGAGAATGAAAGATGTAAAAGACAAGAGGACATGGGAAGGTATGTAAAGGGACACGTGTTTGGGAGTGAGGCAAGTGTCTTACTGGCGTTACATGTGCGTAGGGAAACATGTCTTAAAATGGAAAGAGGTGAGTGCAAGGAACAGGTGTAAGGAAGGTAACGAGCGTTCTCATGGGCTCTGAGCCAGCAAACTTTTAATTCAAGTCAAGGGTGATTAGGGAGGGAGGCAGGGAAGGAAGGGGAAGAGAGAAAAGAAGAAAGGAAGAGAAGGGAAACAAAATACATTAATGGAGAGAGAGAGAGACAGAGAGAGAGAGAGAGAGAGAGAGAGAGAGAGAGAGAGAGAGAGAGAGAGAGAGAGAGAGAGAGAGAGAGAGAGAGATTTGAAAGGATAATTTCAATTTGGTAGTCATTTTCTTAGAAAAACTAATAACAGCATTTCTCTCTCTTTCTCTCTCTCTCTCTCTCTCTCTCTCTCTCTCTCTCTCTCTCTCTCTCTCTCTCTCTCTCTCTCTCTCTCTCTCTCTCTCTCTCTCTCTCCAGTTTCTTATGTAAATAGAAAAAAAACCCACTTTATTTGATCAGCAAAACGAAAAATGTCAGAAGAAAATAAAACCTGAAGAAAGACTTTTAACATTTTGGAAATGATTACTTCAACCTAGACGACTCAAAAGAGAGAGAGAGAGAGAGAGAGAGAGAGAGAGAGAGAGAGAGAGAGAGAGAGAGAGAGAGAGAGAGAGAGAGAGAGAGAGAGAGAGAAAGAGAGAGGGAGAGACTGAGACTGACTCCACTTCCCTTCCACCCTCAATTAGACAGTTTACAGACAGATTATGACTTCAACAACTTCCTGTGTATTGTACAGAGACATCAATACCTCTTTTCCTCCTTCTCCTTCTCTTCGACCTTCTCTTCCTCCTCCTCCTCCTCCTCCTCCTCCTCCTCCTCCTCCTCCTCCTCCTCCTCCTCTCATTCTGCCTCAGCTCCTCTGCATCCGCTTCTCTTCCTCTTTGAAAGTACGATTATATAAAGAGAGAGAGAGAGAGAGAGAGAGAGAGAGAGAGAGAGAGAGAGAGAGAGAGAGAGAGAGAGAGAGAGAGAGAGAGAGAGAGAGAGGTAAAATGTCACCTGTCACTACAATTTTCCCCTCTGAGTCTACATTGCCTTTCCTACCTTCCCCTCCTCCTTTAAAATCCCTTCGTACCTCCTCCCCTCTCTCTCTCTCTCTCTCTCTCTCTCTCTCTCTCTCTCTCTCTCTCTCTCTCTCTCTCTCTCTCTCTCTCTCTCACATATTAAACGTCATTTCATATCAATTAATACTCTTTCAACACCTGTCCTTTTCCTGTCTTTCCTCTTTATTAACACACACACACACACACACACACACACACACACACACACACACCACACACACACCCACACATCCACACACCTGTTCTTACCTGGACACTCGTCTAATTAATTAAAACGTGGGAATAAGTTAACAAAGGAAAGAAAACATTGTGTGATTCATGTGTTAAAAAAAAAAATAACAATAATAATAATAAGGGAAGAGAGTGCGCGAAAATTTAGATAATATGATTTTTTTTTTCTCTCTCTCTCTCTCTCTCTCTCTCTCTCTCTCTCTCTCTCTCTCTCTCTCTCTCTCTCTCTCTCTCTCTCTCTCTCTCTCTCTCTCTCTCTCTCTCTCTCTCTCTCTCTCTCTCTCGCAGTGATTAATTTGAAAAAACACAGATGGCGTTTACCTTCTGACGTCATTATCCCTACGATGGAGCTGATTGGGTGAGCAGTGGAGTGTGTGTGGGTGTGTCAGCCAATAGAAAGACAGCTCTAGTCTCTCAGTCACTTGATAGATACAACACGATCGATAGATAAAGTAATACAGAGAGAGAAAGAGAAAAGTTATATAAAGAAACAGAGGATGAGAGGTAAATCAGAGTGAATGGTTGGTATGATTCTCTCTCCCTCTCTCCCTCTCTCTCTCTCTCTCTCTCTCTCTCTCTCTCTCTCTCTCTCTCTCGTTAACATCCAGTAAAATATTCACAACACAAACCAAAGTCTTTCAAGCATGTGAAGTAGAATGAAAAAACGTGAAATGAAAAGAAAAATTATAAGCAAACATCACTGAGAAAGGCAGAGTCGACGTGATATCGAACGAAGAGTAATGAAAAGGTTCGTTCACTTCTTCTTTCATCTCAGTGTGTGTGTGTGTGTGTGTGTGTGTGTGTGTGTGTGTGTGTGTGTGTGTCCCTCCATGAGCAATAATAATAATAATGATAATAATAATAATAATAATGTGATGGTTCTTTTTTTTTTATACAAACCTTTCACATTTATCTAATTTTAGGATCAAAAGAACGGACACACACACACACACACACACACACACACACACACACACACACACACACACACACACACACACACACACACACACACACACACACACCTCGTACGAATTGAAAGATAAAAAAATAAAAGATCTAAAAAAAATGTGTCTGATTACAACTTTGCAGTGGTGTCGCCTATGAAAAGTTCACAGGAGTTTCCAATCTACTTATAACCTTAATTTCACACCTGGAACGCTCTACTGCCTGAGAGAGAGAGAGAGAGAGAGAGAGAGAGAGAGAGAGAGAGAGAGAGAGAGAGAGAGAGAGAGAGAGAGTTATTCGCTGTTATCTCCTTAATAAACTTTAATATATATATACCTTATTTTTTCCAACTTTTTCTTTTAATATCTGTTATCTCTCCTCTTAAACCCTTCCCCTTCGAGCTTATCTCCACTCTCTCTCTCTCTCTCTCTCTCTCTCTCTCTCTCTCTCTCTCTCTCTCTCTCTCTCTCTCTCTCTCTCTCTCTCTCTCTCTCACACTTGTTTAGGGCCAGATGATGCTGAAGAAAAGATCGCTTGTAAATTTTCACTGAATCCAAAACAGTTGCAACTCAACGAACAAAAATGCATCATTAGTTTCCATTTTGTGAAAGTGGAACGGTGACGGTTTTCAGGACAAAGACCAGAGAGAGAGAGAGAGAGAGAGAGAGAGGAGAGAGAGAGAGAGAGAGAGAGAGAGAGAGAGAGAGAGAGAGAGAGAGAGAGAGAGAGAGAGGTTTGCTATTACTCCCATGATATTATGGATCTGAATGTGATCTCTCTCTCTCTCTCTCTCTCTCTCTCTCTCTCTCTCTCTCTCTCTCTCTCTCTCTCTCTCTCTCTCTCTCTCTCTCTCTCTCCTTCTCCTCTTTCACCTACCTTCCATTCTCCCTTACCAAACTCCCTTTTTACCTATATACAACCTCCTCCTCCTCCTCCTCCTCAAGATAAGGCTCACAGGTCATGACCGGCCGATCAAAATCTTCACTACTGACTTTCACCGGTGCCAATGGCTATGGAAGTGATTTATTTTCATTAAAAAAATGTAATGCAGTACTTTTATTGCAGTGTCATGCTCCATCAAGAGCTATCGGTAACCCACGTATACTCCTACACACGACCCGTTACCCCGTAAGGAACACATATACTCTTAACTTCCACGAATATTCTTGTAATGACTGTTACAGCTCAAAGCAGTTCATAACTATGCCTTACAACACGTTTAACCATCTTACAGACCCTCGTGGATGTGTAAAATCGATCTCAACATATGGTGTATTTTTGTCATATTTGCTACTTCTGGAAATTTTTGATTTTTTTTCCTCTTCGATTTTGTTGTTTTTAAACTATGTTGTACATAGGAATAATGTAAGACATTCAGCTTAGTTTCAGTTAATTTCATCAGCAACTTTTATTTCTATAAAGGAATTTATTTGGGTTAAAACAAATGATAAAATCAGTATGGTGGATCTAATACTTTACCAATGTTGATGGAAAAGATATCAGATATTCCTTATGAAATTACCAACTAATAAACAAAGCACTTTGTTCAATTGGTATCTTAGCTTAGAAGCTAATAGTGTTTGTTTAATGATATCAAAATTTTGGTAAATAATTATTTTTCATGAGATAGATACCTATCAAATATAGCAAAGAGTTATGTTGTGAAATCATAAATATTTTTCTCCTTCTTTTAAACCCTATCCCATTCCAATCCTGCGTCTAGTTTCGTTTTTCGTTCTTTATAATCTACGTGATTTACGTGAGGACGTTATATATATTTTCTTAATACTGTGTTTATCGGTACTTGTTACATGCCATAAGGATCGGAAAACTCTGCCGATTCTGAATCCTTGCTTGAAAATTCAATACGAGTCAAACGAAAGGAGTTACAGCTAGTTGAAGTAGAAAATGTGATGAAAACCAGTTTTTATACACTATTTCAGGATGGCAGAGTCTGTTTGAATACTCCTGTAGTATACATAGCCTTCCTCTGACCTTCTTAAATGCTGCTGCATCAAGATAAGGCTCACTAAAATAGGTATATAGAGGCAGAAAACAACTCAATTCCCACCGCTCGTTCGGTCATGACCGGCCGATCAAAATTTTCACTACTGACTGTCACCGGTGCCAATGGCTATGGAAGTGATTTATTTTCATTAAAAAAAATGCAATGCATCAAGATAAGGCTCACTAGAATTAGGTATATAGAGGCAGAGAACAATTCAATTCCCACCGGTCGTTCGGTCATGACCGGCCGATCAAAATCTTCACTACTGACTTTCACCGGTGCCAATGGCTATGGAAGTGATTTATTTTCATTAAAAAAATGTAATGCAGTACTTTTATTGCAGTGTCATGCTCCATCAAGAGCTATCGGTAACCCACGTATACTCCTACACACGACCCGTTACCCCGTAAGGAACACATATACTCTTAACTTCCACGAATATTCTTGTAATGACTGTTACAGCTCAAAGCAGTTCATAACTATGCCTTACAACACGTTTAACCATCTTACAGACCCTCGTGGATGTGTAAAATCGATCTCAACATATGGTGTATTTTTGTCATATTTGCTACTTCTGGAAATTTTTGATTTTTTTTCCTCTTCGATTTTGTTGTTTTTAAACTATGTTGTACATAGGAATAATGTAAGACATTCAGCTTAGTTTCAATTAATTTCATCAGCAACTTTTATTTCTATAAAGGAATTTATTTGGGTTAAAACAAATGATAAAATCAGTATGGTGGATCTAATACTTTACCAATGTTGATGGAAAAGATATCAGATATTCCTTATGAAATTACCAACTAATAAACAAAGCACTTTGTTCAATTGGTATCTTAGCTTAGAAGCTAATAGTGTTTGTTTAATGATATCAAAATTTTGGTAAATAATTATTTTTCATGAGATAGATACCTATCAAATATAGCAAAGAGTTATGTTGTGAAATCATAAATATTTTTCTCCTTCTTTTAAACCCTATCCCATTCCAATCCTGCGTCTAGTTTCGTTTTTCGTTCTTTATAATCTACGTGATTTACGTGAGGACGTTATATATATTTTCTTAATACTGTGTTTATCGGTACTTGTTACATGCCATAAGGATCGGAAAACTCTGCCGATTCTGAATCCTTGCTTGAAAATTCAATACGAGTCAAACGAAAGGAGTTACAGCTAGTTGAAGTAGAAAATGTGATGAAAACCAGTTTTTATACACTATTTCAGGATGGCAGAGTCTGTTTGAATACTCCTGTAGTATACATAGCCTTCCTCTGACCTTCTTAAATGCTGCTGCATCAAGATAAGGCTCACTAAAATAGGTATATAGAGGCAGAAAACAACTCAATTCCCACCGCTCGTTCGGTCATGACCGGCCGATCAAAAATTTCACTACTGACTGTCACCGGTGCCAATGGCTATGGAAGTGATTTATTTTCATTAAAAAAAATGCAATGCATCAAGATAAGGCTCACTAGAATTAGGTATATAGAGGCAGAGAACAATTCAATTCCCACCGGTCGTTCGGTCATGACCGGCCGATCAAAATCTTCACTACTGACTTTCACCGGTGCCAATGGCTATGGAAGTGATTTATTTTCATTAAAAAAATGTAATGCAGTACTTTTATTGCAGTGTCATGCTCCATCAAGAGCTATCGGTAACCCACGTATACTCCTACACACGACCCGTTACCCCGTAAGGAACACATATACTCTTAACTTCCACGAATATTCTTGTAATGACTGTTACAGCTCAAAGCAGTTCATAACTATGCCTTACAACACGTTTAACCATCTTACAGACCCTCGTGGATGTGTAAAATCGATCTCAACATATGGTGTATTTTTGTCATATTTGCTACTTCTGGAAATTTTTGATTTTTTTTCCTCTTCGATTTTGTTGTTTTTAAACTATGTTGTACATAGGAATAATGTAAGACATTCAGCTTAGTTTCAGTTAATTTCATCAGCAACTTTTATTTCTATAAAGGAATTTATTTGGGTTAAAACAAATGATAAAATCAGTATGGTGGATCTAATACTTTACCAATGTTGATGGAAAAGATATCAGATATTCCTTATGAAATTACCAACTAATAAACAAAGCACTTTGTTCAATTGGTATCTTAGCTTAGAAGCTAATAGTGTTTGTTTAATGATATCAAAATTTTAGTAAATAATTATTTTTCATGAGATAGATACCTATCAAATATAGCAAAGAGTTATGTTGTGAAATCATAAATATTTTTCTCCTTCTTTTAAACCCTATCCCATTCCAATCCTGCGTCTAGTTTCGTTTTTCGTTCTTTATAATCTACGTGATTTACGTGAGGACGTTATATATATTTTCTTAATACTGTGTTTATCGGTACTTGTTACATACCATAAGGATCGGAAAACTCTGCCGATTCTGAATCCTTGCTTGAAAATTCAATACGAGTCAAACGAAAGGAGTTACAGCTAGTTGAAGTAGAAAATGTGATGAAAACCAGTTTTTATACACTATTTCAGGATGGCAGAGTCTGTTTGAATACTCCTGTAGTATACATAGCCTTCCTCTGACCTTCTTAAATGCTGCTGCATCAAGATAAGGCTCACTAAAATAGGTATATAGAGGCAGAAAACAACTCAATTCCCACCGCTCGTTCGGTCATGACCGGCCGATCAAAATTTTCACTACTGACTGTCACCGGTGCCAATGGCTATGGAAGTGATTTATTTTCATTAAAAAAAATGCAATGCATCAAGATAAGGCTCACTAGAATTAGGTATATAGAGGCAGAGAACAATTCAATTCCCACCGGTCGTTCGGTCATGACCGGCCGATCAAAATCTTCACTACTGACTTTCACCGGTGCCAATGGCTATGGAAGTGATTTATTTTCATTAAAAAAATGTAATGCAGTACTTTTATTGCAGTGTCATGCTCCATCAAGAGCTATCGGTAACCCACGTATACTCCTACACACGACCCGTTACCCCGTAAGGAACACATATACTCTTAACTTCCACGAATATTCTTGTAATGACTGTTACAGCTCAAAGCAGTTCATAACTATGCCTTACAACACGTTTAACCATCTTACAGACCCTCGTGGATGTGTAAAATCGATCTCAACATATGGTGTATTTTTGTCATATTTGCTACTTCTGGAAATTTTTGATTTTTTTTCCTCTTCGATTTTGTTCTTTTTAAACTATGTTGTACATAGGAATAATGTAAGACATTCAGCTTAGTTTCAGTTAATTTCATCAGCAACTTTTATTTCTATAAAGGAATTTATTTGGGTTAAAACAAATGATAAAATCAGTATGGTGGATCTAATACTTTACCAATGTTGATGGAAAAGATATCAGATATTCCTTATGAAATTACCAACTAATAAACAAAGCACTTTGTTCAATTGGTATCTTAGCTTAGAAGCTAATAGTGTTTGTTTAATGATATCAAAATTTTAGTAAATAATTATTTTTCATGAGATAGATACCTATCAAATATAGCAAAGAGTTATGTTGTGAAATCATAAATATTTTTCTCCTTCTTTTAAACCCTATCCCATTCCAATCCTGCGTCTAGTTTCGTTTTTCGTTCTTTATAATCTACGTGATTTACGTGAGGACGTTATATATATTTTCTTAATACTGTGTTTATCGGTACTTGTTACATACCATAAGGATCGGAAAACTCTGCCGATTCTGAATCCTTGCTTGAAAATTCAATACGAGTCAAACGAAAGGAGTTACAGCTAGTTGAAGTAGAAAATGTGATGAAAACCAGTTTTTATACACTATTTCAGGATGGCAGAGTCTGTTTGAATACTCCTGTAGTATACATAGCCTTCCTCTGACCTTCTTAAATGCTGCTGCATCAAGATAAGGCTCACTAAAATAGGTATATAGAGGCAGAAAACAACTCAATTCCCACCGCTCGTTCGGTCATGACCGGCCGATCAAAATTTTCACTACTGACTGTCACCGGTGCCAATGGCTATGGAAGTGATTTATTTTCATTAAAAAAAATGCAATGCATCAAGATAAGGCTCACTAGAATTAGGTATATAGAGGCAGAGAACAATTCAATTCCCACCGGTCGTTCGGTCATGACCGGCCGATCAAAATCTTCACTACTGACTTTCACCGGTGCCAATGGCTATGGAAGTGATTTATTTTCATTAAAAAAATGTAATGCAGTACTTTTATTGCAGTGTCATGCTCCATCAAGAGCTATCGGTAACCCACGTATACTCCTACACACGACCCGTTACCCCGTAAGGAACACATATACTCTTAACTTCCACGAATATTCTTGTAATGACTGTTACAGCTCAAAGCAGTTCATAACTATGCCTTACAACACGTTTAACCATCTTACAGACCCTCGTGGATGTGTAAAATCGATCTCAACATATGGTGTATTTTTGTCATATTTGCTACTTCTGGAAATTTTTGATTTTTTTTCCTCTTCGATTTTGTTGTTTTTAAACTATGTTGTACATAGGAATAATGTAAGACATTCAGCTTAGTTTCAGTTAATTTCATCAGCAACTTTTATTTCTATAAAGGAATTTATTTGGGTTAAAACAAATGATAAAATCAGTATGGTGGATCTAATACTTTACCAATGTTGATGGAAAAGATATCAGATATTCCTTATGAAATTACCAACTAATAAACAAAGCACTTTGTTCAATTGGTATCTTAGCTTAGAAGCTAATAGTGTTTGTTTAATGATATCAAAATTTTAGTAAATAATTATTTTTCATGAGATAGATACCTATCAAATATAGCAAAGAGTTATGTTGTGAAATCATAAATATTTTTCTCCTTCTTTTAAACCCTATCCCATTCCAATCCTGCGTCTAGTTTCGTTTTTCGTTCTTTATAATCTACGTGATTTACGTGAGGACGTTATATATATTTTCTTAATACTGTGTTTATCGGTACTTGTTACATACCATAAGGATCGGAAAACTCTGCCGATTCTGAATCCTTGCTTGAAAATTCAATACGAGTCAAACGAAAGGAGTTACAGCTAGTTGAAGTAGAAAATGTGATGAAAACCAGTTTTTATACACTATTTCAGGATGGCAGAGTCTGTTTGAATACTCCTGTAGTATACATAGCCTTCCTCTGACCTTCTTAAATGCTGCTGCATCAAGATAAGGCTCACTAAAATAGGTATATAGAGGCAGAAAACAACTCAATTCCCACCGCTCGTTCGGTCATGACCGGCCGATCAAAATTTTCACTACTGACTGTCACCGGTGCCAATGGCTATGGAAGTGATTTATTTTCATTAAAAAAAATGCAATGCATCAAGATAAGGCTCACTAGAATTAGGTATATAGAGGCAGAGAACAATTCAATTCCCACCGGTCGTTCGGTCATGACCGGCCGATCAAAATCTTCACTACTGACTTTCACCGGTGCCAATGGCTATGGAAGTGATTTATTTTCATTAAAAAAATGTAATGCAGTACTTTTATTGCAGTGTCATGCTCCATCAAGAGCTATCGGTAACCCACGTATACTCCTACACACGACCCGTTACCCCGTAAGGAACACATATACTCTTAACTTCCACGAATATTCTTGTAATGACTGTTACAGCTCAAAGCAGTTCATAACTATGCCTTACAACACGTTTAACCATCTTACAGACCCTCGTGGATGTGTAAAATCGATCTCAACATATGGTGTATTTTTGTCATATTTGCTACTTCTGGAAATTTTTGATTTTTTTTCCTCTTCGATTTTGTTCTTTTTAAACTATGTTGTACATAGGAATAATGTAAGACATTCAGCTTAGTTTCAGTTAATTTCATCAGCAACTTTTATTTCTATAAAGGAATTTATTTGGGTTAAAACAAATGATAAAATCAGTATGGTGGATCTAATACTTTACCAATGTTGATGGAAAAGATATCAGATATTCCTTATGAAATTACCAACTAATAAACAAAGCACTTTGTTCAATTGGTATCTTAGCTTAGAAGCTAATAGTGTTTGTTTAATGATATCAAAATTTTAGTAAATAATTATTTTTCATGAGATAGATACCTATCAAATATAGCAAAGAGTTATGTTGTGAAATCATAAATATTTTTCTCCTTCTTTTAAACCCTATCCCATTCCAATCCTGCGTCTAGTTTCGTTTTTCGTTCTTTATAATCTACGTGATTTACGTGAGGACGTTATATATATTTTCTTAATACTGTGTTTATCGGTACTTGTTACATACCATAAGGATCGGAAAACTCTGCCGATTCTGAATCCTTGCTTGAAAATTCAATACGAGTCAAACGAAAGGAGTTACAGCTAGTTGAAGTAGAAAATGTGATGAAAACCAGTTTTTATACACTATTTCAGGATGGCAGAGTCTGTTTGAATACTCCTGTAGTATACATAGCCTTCCTCTGACCTTCTTAAATGCTGCTGCATCAAGATAAGGCTCACTAAAATAGGTATATAGAGGCAGAAAACAACTCAATTCCCACCGCTCGTTCGGTCATGACCGGCCGATCAAAATTTTCACTACTGACTGTCACCGGTGCCAATGGCTATGGAAGTGATTTATTTTCATTAAAAAAAATGCAATGCATCAAGATAAGGCTCACTAGAATTAGGTATATAGAGGCAGAGAACAATTCAATTCCCACCGGTCGTTCGGTCATGACCGGCCGATCAAAATCTTCACTACTGACTTTCACCGGTGCCAATGGCTATGGAAGTGATTTATTTTCATTAAAAAAATGTAATGCAGTACTTTTATTGCAGTGTCATGCTCCATCAAGAGCTATCGGTAACCCACGTATACTCCTACACACGACCCGTTACCCCGTAAGGAACACATATACTCTTAACTTCCACGAATATTCTTGTAATGACTGTTACAGCTCAAAGCAGTTCATAACTATGCCTTACAACACGTTTAACCATCTTACAGACCCTCGTGGATGTGTAAAATCGATCTCAACATATGGTGTATTTTTGTCATATTTGCTACTTCTGGAAATTTTTGATTTTTTTTCCTCTTCGATTTTGTTCTTTTTAAACTATATTGTACATAGGAATAATGTAAGACATTCAGCTTAGTTTCAGTTAATTTCATCAGCAACTTTTATTTCTATAAAGGAATTTATTTGGGTTAAAACAAATGATAAAATCAGTATGGTGGATCTAATACTTTACCAATGTTGATGGAAAAGATATCAGATATTCCTTATGAAATTACCAACTAATAAACAAAGCACTTTGTTCAATTGGTATCTTAGCTTAGAAGCTAATAGTGTTTGTTTAATGATATCAAAATTTTAGTAAATAATTATTTTTCATGAGATAGATACCTATCAAATATAGCAAAGAGTTATGTTGTGAAATCATAAATATTTTTCTCCTTCTTTTAAACCCTATCCCATTCCAATCCTGCGTCTAGTTTCGTTTTTCGTTCTTTATAATCTACGTGATTTACGTGAGGACGTTATATATATTTTCTTAATA
>JAPQNM010000017.1:9660844-9673344 GCA_029783475.1 Metacarcinus magister | reverse complement strand
ACAATTCTGTACAGCAATAGGAGAGGTTCAGAGGGTGTGGTTGAAGCCTGGAGTTTGCCTCGAAAAGTGGAAGAGGAACGAGGTAGAGGAAGAGGAAAGAGGAAATTATTCAGAAGGATTAAACGATGTGAGTCGGTGAATTGAAGGTTCTAAGGGGAATAAAAGGAGAAAGTGAAATATATATAGTAACACTGTGATAATACAAGAAATTGGTGTGTGATGTATCAATATTAGACACTATTCTCTCTCTCTATTTTCTCTCTCTCTCTGTTTCTCTACAAGTCTTTATTCCCAAGCCATGGCAGAATTATGAGTACCATTACTACGTTTCATTGACTTCACCTCCTGCCCGTGTGTCTTAACCTAACTAGGCGATCATAATGGACATGAATATGCAATGAACAAGACATTATAAAAAGTTAATGAATATGGAAGAACAGGTGAGGTGGAACGAAAAAAAAATAAAAATGAGAACGGGATAAATGAATAAATAAAACGTTGTAGAGTGTGTGATGCAAGAAGAAAAAAATAAATAGATAAAAAAAAAGGAAAAAGAGAGAGAAAAAGGGAGGGACAGTGCGAGCCAAAATAGTAAGTCAACAATCTGAAATTAAGGGTCAGACCAATCACTCTCTCCCCCTTTTCCCCTCATCGCTAGGCAAAAGTGAGGGGAGGAGGAGAAAGGGGAAGGTGACGGGTAGGGAAAGCTGGAAAAAAGGGGGAAAAGTGAGGGAGTAAAAATGGAGAATATTGAAAAGGAATACGAACAAAAGGTGGAGAGAAAGTGGAATAATAGTGGAAGAAAGATGGTTGGAGGAATAAAAGAGAGGAGATAAATTGAAAAGAAAGGTTGAAATGGAGGAAAAATGACTAGGGGACATTGCGAGAGAGAGAGAGAGAGAGAGAGAGAGAGAGAGAGAGAGAGAGAGAGAGAGAGAGAGAGAGAGAGAGAGAGAGAGAGAGAGAGAGAGAGAGAGAGAAAAAAAAAAATATACCTACCTAGAGTCTCATCTTTCCTCTAATTTGTTCAAAGGTAATTTTTTCCTTATTTCTGTCTTTTTTCCCACTTTTCTTTGGAGTCTTTCATTTAATCATCAACATTTCTTATCATTCTCAGTCGACTTCACATTTTTTTTGTTTTATCTATACAAAAATATATATAATCAACAATATTCCAGAGATCAACTTTCTTCTTGGTTATCTATTTCCTTCTCCCTCTTCCTCCTTCCTCCCTTCTCCCTTATTCCCTTATTCTCGCATCCAGCTCTTCAACCTCATTAGGAAAGGTGGTTCAGGAGTAACTAATTGGCTTATTCCTCAACACAAAGGTGAGCCAACGAGACACTTCCATAAATTTACCTTCAACGTAGTCATGTATACCTGCAATTACTGCTCTACATGTGTGTGTGTGTGTGTGTGTGTTGTCTGCCTGTCTGGTCTTCTGTCTATCTGTCTATCTGTCTGTCTGTTTCCTCCTCTTAAAAAAATATAGTACACTCTACCCATCTTAAACTTTTCATTTTCTTCTGGAGATGGAAAACACAATTGAATTCTGACAATGCGGTCAATTTGGACCCTACCACGCCCTTGTGTTGGTGTGTCCCAGCGGTGTTTGGCGAGAGGGGAAGAAAATGTCATCACAGTGAAGCCCCATCCCTGTTTCTTTCTATTTGTGTACCTGTTTGGCTGTGTGTCTGTCTGTCTATTTGTCTATCTGGCTGTCTGTCTGTTCATGTGTCTATCTGTGAGTCTGTTTACATGTCTGTTTCTTTGGTTTTCTTAGTCTGTCTGTCTCTGTATCTATTGGTGTGCCTGTTTGTCTGTCTGTCTATGCGTTTGTTCATTTGTCCATCTCTCTCTCTCTCTCTCTCTCTCTCTCTCTCTCTCTCTCTCTCTCTCTCTCTCTCTCTCTCTCTCTCTCTCTCTCTCTCTCTCTCTCTCTCTCTCTCTCTCTCTCGTAATGGAAGACTATGTAACCATACACCTCTTTCCTTCCCTCCTTCTAACCATTAAATGTTTCCCGAAGGCTTAAAGACGCCCCTGTTTTTATGATCTTTTTTTATTGAAATGGAGAAGAAAACTCTAACCTTCACTCTTTTACTCTCCTTTTGTAATGACGAGAAAGAAGAGAAGGCAAAGGAGAAGGAGATAGAACGGAAAGATTAGGAGATATGATTGTAAAGGTGATGTAACAACAGACGGAAGGAAAATAGGATTCAGGAGAAGGAAAATAAGAAAGAGAAGATAAGAAAAGAGGAGGGAAGGCAAGGGAAGATAAGAGAAGGGAAAAGAAGGGAAGGGAAGGGAAGATAAGGAAAGGAAAGGAAAGTAAGGGAAGGGAAGGGAAGGGAAGGGAAGGGAAGGGAAGGGAAGGGAAGGGAAGGGAAGGGAAGGGAAGGGAAGGGAAGGGAAGGGAAGGGAAGAGAAGAGAAGAGAAGAGAAGAGAAGAGAAAGGAAGAGAAGGGAAGGAAAGGTAAGGTAAGGTAAAGAAAGCCAAGGATATTGAAAGGTTTGCTAAAAATGCACTACTTCATTAAATTCACACTTAGGAAAACGTTACGCAAGGAGGAGAAAATGGAAACACAAAGCAGTGACAAGAAAGAGAGAGGGAAGAACACTGGCTATACTGAAATAAATAGAAACAAAAGGGTAATAATGATATCAGTGTTGCTTTCCACCTTGTTCCTTTGACGTTAATTAAGTTCTATAGCTACCATACAGAGAGGAAGATATAATTTCTTCACATTTCCAAGAATATGTAATAGCTCATAATACTAACATTTTTTTATTTTATTTATTATTATTATTATTATTTCTTAATGAATCGTATTGGCAGATTCCAGGCCACGCTACACCGGTTAAACATTGTCTGGTGTCTCCTCTGTTCATTCAGGTTGAGTCTTTGTTTAAATGCTTACAAAAGGGAGGCACGGCTGGATACGATACAGTGTCGTTATCAGTTTCTTTCTCTTTCTATGGATTCTGGCCAATATTTATAAACAAGAGAGAGAGAGAGAGAGAGAGAGAGAGAGAGAGAGAGAGAGAGAGAGAGAGAGAGAGAGAGAGAGAGAGAGAGAGAGAGAGAGAGAGGTGAGGCAGCGATATACCAAGAGCTGCAGTAGAATGTTTTTTTGTTTAGTTTTTTTTTTCTATGCAAACATTCTGAAGGCAAATAAAGCGTATAATTTTTTTGTAAGATGTTAAGGAGAGAGTTCGTCTACATTTTCTAAATTGGCTTAGGTTGATGATTAGCAGTAATGTTACGTGTAATATTGCCTTCATTATCATACCGAGTTTCAAGTAAATAGTATCAATATATATATATATATATATATATATATATATATATTGAATTTATTTTTTTTCAAAATCTTCAAAATCCATCTATTCCGTCATTTTTGCATATTTTGTTTCATAACTATCCTAACAAATTGTGTAAAATTTGAAGTCTAGAATCTTTTTGTATTGGACGGAAAAAATATGACCTGTTAAAAAGAATTTTTACACAATTTGTTCTGGTAACTCAATTTTTACTCCTAATTTTTTATGGCAATCAGACAAAGCATAAATGAGATGTATTTTATGCTGCTGTAACCCTTATTTTGAAAAGAAAAACTATTACAGATTTTTTTTCCACGTTACACCTTTCTACTGGGCATTTAAACTTTGGCTCGGCAGGACATTTAAATTTTCAGAAAAGAAAAAAAAGCTGTCATTTGATAGCTTACACTTAGGTAGTGTAGCCAGAGCACTTAACTCAATTACACTTTTTTTTTCGCATATTTTCATAATACACCATGGCGAACTCTCCCTTAAACGAACGGTAACTAAATAACCTTTATACAGTTATACATATTTATAAATTGCTTTAAAAAAATATATTCAACATCATGAAAAGTTATTCTAAAATATATCAAACAAGGTCTATTTTCGTCCTGAACCTCACCATTTTTTGATATAAGTAACTATCTGATTTGACATTCATCTTGATGGACCTTCAGGAACAGCTATATAGTGAGCATCAACAAAAACACCATCATAGTAAAGAGTGAGTTGGACGCATACGCAGGCAGGTCAAGGCCGGACCCTCGCTGATATATTAACCTACATGATGAAGGTCTGGCAGGTCGCATGTCATAACCTGTTACCCTGATGGAATCCTGTCTTTACATTTTACACTCATCTCCTGCATGACGTATTCAACTTTACTGAGGATGAGAGAGAGAGAGAGAGAGAGAGAGAGAGAGAGAGAGAGAGAGAGAGAGAGAGAGAGAGAGAGAGAGAGAGAGAGAGAGAGAGAGAGAGAGAGAGAGAGAGAGAGAGAGAGAGAGAGAGAGAGAGAGAGGAGAGAGAGAGAGAGAGAGAGAGAGAGAGAGAGGAGAGAGAGAGAGAGAGAGAGAGAGAGAGAGAGAGAGAGGAGAGAGAGAGAGAGAGAGAGAGAGGAGAGAGAGAGAGAGAGAGAGGAGAGAGAGAGAGAGAGAGAGAGAGAGAGAGAGAGAGGAGAGAGAGAGAGAGAGAGAGAGAGAGAGAGAGAGAGAGAGAGAGAGAGAGAGAGAGAGAGAGAGAGAGAGGAGAGAGGAGAGAGAGAGAGAGAGAGAGAGAGAGAGAGAGAGAGAGAGAGAGAGAGAGAGAGAGAGAGAGAGAGAGAGAGAGAGAGAGAGAGAGAAGAGAGAGAGAGAGAGAGAGAGAGAGGAGAGAGAGAGAGAGAGAGAGAGAGGAGAGAGAGAGAGAGAGAGAGAGAGAGAGAGAGAGAGAGAGGAGAGAGAGAGAGAGAGAGAGAGAGAGAGAGAGAGAGAGAGAGAGAGAGAGAGAGAGAGAGAGAGAGAGAGAGAGAGGAGAGAGAGAGAGAGAGAGAGAGAGAGAGAGAGAGAGAGAGAGAGAGAGAGAGAGAGAGCAAAACAAAATAACAATAAAAATAAAAATATCCAGTTTAAACTTCACCCAGCCCAAGAAAAAACACGAAAAAGTTTCACGCTCAAGAAAATGGACAACAGGAAGACAAGTCAAAATGGAAATAACGGAGAGAGGAAAAAAAGATAAAGAAAATAGAACAGAAAGAGAGAAAGGGAAAGAAAGCAATTGACAGAGAGAGTATGTGTTCAGGGAAATCAATGGCTTCAAATTCATCATAGCAATCTGTAGAAATGAAAAGGAAAAAATATTCCTTTGAACCTTTCACGAAGATCGACAACGAGGACAACGAGGAGGAGGAGGAGGAAGAGGAGGAAGAGGGAGAGGAGGAGGAGGGGAAGGAGGAGGAGGAGGAGGAGGAGAAGGAAATAGGAAGGGCGGATGTGTTATGAGGAACAGAAATGGAGACGCATCGTGTTTACTAAGATTGTTTTATCCTCAGCGTCCGAAAGTAAAGCCAAACATATGGAAGAGGAGGAGGAGGAGGAGGAGGAGGAGGAAGGAAGGGTAGGAGTGGATGAGAAAAAGGGAAGAGAAAGGAGAAAAGAATACTATTACTACCAGTTTTGATAATAATAATAATAATAATAATAATAATAATAATAATAATAATAATAGTAACAAAAAAATTAATAGAACAAAAATTGAGTATGAACATTTGTTAAAAAGAAGAAAAAAAAAAAAATAACCCAGAAGAGTTAAGGATTCCGACTATAAATTGTTGAACACCTTAAGAAAATAAGTATAAAAGAAAAGAGAGAGAGAGAGAGAGAGAGAGAGAGAGAGAGAGAGAGAGAGAGAGAGAGAGAGAGAGAGAGAGAGAGAGAGAGAGAAGATGGATAAAAGGAGGATCAAAGCGAAGATTTAACGAGACCGAAAGTATTTCGGTGAAGTAATGAGGTGGAGGAGGAGGAGGAAGAGGAGGAAGAGGAGGAGGAGGAGGAGGAGGAGGAGGAGGAGGAGGAGGAGGAGGAGGAGGAGGAGGAATAATAAAAATAATAATAATAATAATAATAATAATAATAATAATAACAAAATATCAACAACAACAATAGCAATAATAATCAAGGATGAAGACGGTAGAAGAGGAAGAGGAGAAGGAGAAGAAGGAGGAGGAGGAAGAGAAGGAGGAGGAAAGCAGGAGGGATGCGGACTACGAAAGGAGAACAAAATGTAAAGTTGAAAAAGAAAATGGGCTACGGGTTTGAGGGATGACTGCTGCGGAGGAAACTTCGGCGCGAGCATGGAGAGAAAAAAAAAAAAAATAATGCAAGAGGGTAGAACCAGGACTCGAGGTTAAATATAAGCGGCGGATACGAGAGGAAAAGAGGAAGGCTGGAGAGGAGAGAAAATAAAGAGAGAGAAAAGAGAGAGAGGGTTTGGGGGTGGGAGGGGGGGGTTACACTATCCTACGCGTGCCTCACCTTATCAATTTAAACACCTGTAATCAATCTTGTTCGGACACCTGTTTCTTACCTCACCTACCTTCCCTCTCAGCCTCCACGCACCTCCATTTTTCTTCCCTTCTACACTATCTCCCAACACATTCATTTTCCCATCTGGACGGTACTCATTTTCGCGCTCCTCCTCCTCTTCCTCCTCCTCCTCCTCCTCTGTGTTCGTTTCCTTCCCTTATCTCCCACATCTGTCCAAGCGCTCTTTCCTTCATCTCTTTAATCTCTCTCTCTCTCTCTCTCTCTCTCTCTCTCTCTCTCTCTCTCTCTCTCTCTCTCTCTCTCTCTCTCTCTCTCTCTCTACCGGGTATTTCCTAACTTATTTTCCTGTTTTACTTCCTTTAGCTTGTCCTTTGTTCCTTTCAAGGGAAAAATGCAGAGCGAGAGAGAGAGAGAGAGAGAGAGAGAGAGGAGAGAGAGAGAGAGAGAGAGAGAGAGAGAGAGAGAGAGAGAGAGAGAGAGAGGAGGGGGGAGTGGAATAAGGGCGCAGACAGGTATAGTAGACTAGCAAATACACACACACACACACACACACACACACACACACACACACACACACACACACACACACACACACACACACACAGAAGAAAAAGTACGAGACACTTACAGCAAGAGGAAAAAAAATGCGTTAATTAGTTTTCTTTGATTCATTGCTGCGTGTTTTGTTTTTGTTTTGTCTCTCTCTCTCTCTCTCTCTCTCTCTCTCTCTCTCTCTCTCTCTCTCTCTCTCTCTCTCTCTCTCTCTCTCTCTCTCTCTCTCTCACACGCTTTACCTACATAGATACAACAAAAAATAAAGATAAGATGCTTTTACAAAATTTCTATCAAGACACAAATATTGGAAAGGTGCACAAAAAAACTTTCTAAAATGGATGGAAAGTTACCTGATGGGAAGATGGATGAGGATTCGTTTAAGGGTTAAGGTTATACTATAGGGTGGGAGGGAAGGCAGGCAGGCAGGCAGGTAGGCAGGTAGGTAGGTAGGAAGGCAGGTAGGTAGGAAGGAAGGCAGGAAGGTAGGAAGGCAGGTAGGTAGGTAGGAAGGAAGGAAGGAAGGAAGGAAGGCAGGTAGGCAGGTAGGAAGGAAGGAAGGCAGGAAGGAAGGAAGGCAGGTAGGTAGGTAGGAAGGCAGGAAGGAAGGAAGGTAGGAAGGAAGGAAGGAAGGAAGGTAGGAAGGAAGGAAGGAAGGATTAGGAAAGAGCAGAGCAGTGTGTTTCAGTCTAGCTTACCTAACGCTTTCAGTTTATGTAAATACTATGTCAGACCACTACAGTAACTCTACAACTATGTCTGTGAATGACGAATAACTACTGACCAAAAATTTTAACATCAACTCGAGAGAAAAAAAGACTTGAATAAACTGAAAAATGTGTGTCTGTTATGGAAAACGAGGATTATGTAGCAACTAAATAGAGAGAAATGTTATGTATTAGAGACTGGAAAGAGATACAGGAGATGGATTGGGGAAGCAAGGTAAGTGATAGAAGGTGAAATATGAGGTGAACATGAACGTGACATTAGACGATGATCCATAACCAAAACTAACTCAACAAATAGAAACAACGTAATGAGCAAACTACTGAGAAACCGAAGTCGATAAGATGCTGAGGAGAGTGACACATCCATTATATATAAGAAGAAGAAGAAGAAGAAGAAGAAGAAGAAGAAGAAGAAGAAGAAGAAGAAGAAGAAGAAGAAGAAGAAGAAGAAGAAGAAGAAGAAGAAGAAGAAGAAGAAGAAGAAGAAGAAGATCCTTGGAAGTGATAGCAAATATAAGGGATGATGAGAAGAGATTGAAAGGATAAAAAGTTAGTTTGGCTCTTCTCTCTCTCTCTCTCTCTCTCTCTCTCTCTCTCTCTCTCTCTCTCTCTCTCTCTCTCTCTCTCTCTCTCTCTCTCTCTCTCTCATCATGGAGTCATTTAGTATCATTGCCTTCATTAATAACAAAGCAATTAACTCTTTCTAACTATCGAAAGCTGACGGCGTTAATGAGGTAAAGACTCACCTTTATATTAATGAATGCCTCTCTCTCTCTCTCTCTCTCTCTCTCTCTCTCTCTCTCTCTCTCTCTCTCTCTCTCTCTCTCTCTCTCTCTCTCTCTCTCTCTCTCTCTCTCTCTCTCTCTCTCTCTCTCTCTTCCCTCCCTTCCTATTACTTATTTTCCCGTCGTCATATTTTTTTCCATCAGACATTTTTATTTCCATCCCTCTTTTCTCCCACTGATTTTCCTCTTTTTTTTTCCTTTCTTCCCTCTCATTATTAACTTTTCCCCTCTCACTCTCTCACTCTCTCACTCTCTCTCTCTCTCTCTCTCTCTCTCTCTCTCTCTCTCTCTCTCTCTCTCTCTCTCTCAACATTCCCATTAACATCTTATCATTCAGCGCATTCATAAAGAGAAAAGAAGGAAAATGGGAAAATCAATGGATCGACACGTGTCTATCCACCAGGCAGGACAGGAGGTGGAGGCTGGAGGGAGATGCACAGGTAGTGGGGAGTAGGAGACAGAGACAGTGGGATAAAGGGGGACTGAGGGAGCAAAATAATGGTAGTGGGGAGGAGGAGGAGGAGGAGGAGGAGGAGGAGGAGGAGGAGAAGGAGAAGAATGTGTCGTGAAAAATAAGGTGAAAGACAGAACAGGTAAGGAAGATGATTAAAGTTTATTCCAGGTAGCTGTTCCAGGTAATATAAGAGAGAGAGAGAGAGAGAGAGAGAGAGAGAGAGAGAGAGAGAGAGAGAGAGAGAGAGAGAGAGAGAGAGAGAGAGAGAGAGAGAGAGTAGACATATATATACAAAGACAGTCAGAGAAACAGACAAACATACGAACATATAAATCCATATATACTTGCCTACCTATCTATATACTTATACATACATAAATACATACATAAATAAAAACACATACACACACACACACGAATCAAAACAAGAAAACCAAAAACAATGAAATGAAACACAAAATGAAAACACGAATGGAATAACAAGCAAATAAAACATACACACACACACACACACACACACACACACACACACACACACGCCATTTGTCTTTCCAAAATTAAATACAGGTCAAATTCCTTCAACCACAACGCAGGTCCTGAGGTCGTTTGCACAACCCGGGTGTAGTGCGCGACACCCGAGGGAAATATATGTTAGGGTAATGAGCTGCTCTAAATGGAGGAAAGGAGGTTGTGGCGAGGAGGAGGAGAGAGAGAAAGGGTTGGAGGAGGAGTGAAAGAGGCAGGCAAGGTTGGGGAAGTGAGGGAGAGTCTCTGGAGGGGTGAGGAAACCAACTCTCTCTCTCTCTCTCTCTCTCTCTCTCTCTCTCTCTCTCTCTCTCTCTCTCTCTCTCTCTCTCTCTCTCTCTCTCTCTCTCTCTCTCTCTCTCTCTTTCGCTTTAATTATAGGATTGCCGCTTCTAAATCCGGATATTTCAGGCCTGAGGAGAATTCAATACCCTCTCGTTTTCCTTTGATGTAGCGAACCTGCTTTCCATTTTCTGACAATGCATAGAGCAGCGGGAGAGACTCAAATATTTCTGGGTTAAATTCCACAGTCACCTTCCCTCTCCCTCCTCCGCTCCCTTCTTCTTTTCTCCTGTCTCCCTTTCCGTTATACTCCCTTCCCTTGTGTTATATTCTCTCTCTCTCTCTCTCTCTCTCTCTCTCTCTCTCCTTCTCATCTCTCTCTCTCTCTCTCTCTCTCTCTCTCTCTCTCTCTCTCTCTCTCTCTCTCTCTCTCTCTCTCTCTCTCTCTCTCTCTCTCTCTCTCTCTCTCTCTCTCTCTCTCTCTCTCTCTCTCTCTCTCTCTCTCTCTCTCTCTGTAATATCATCCATGTGTTTTGATTCAACGTTCGCTCATTTCCTTGACTGGACGTGTTATGAAGGTAGATTCTATTCTTAGTGTTGTAGTTGTTTTTGAAGAAGAACGGGAAATTGTAAGAGTAAGAGTGAAGGTAGTGGAAGTAGTATATATAAAAACAGCAGCAACAGTTCTTCAGTAGTAGTAGTAGTAGTAGTAGTAGTAGTAGTAAGTAGTAGTAGTAGTAGTAGTAGTAGGTGAAGGTAAGACAAGACACACAATGGAACGACCCCTGTATCTTAACCAAAAAAAGAGAAAAATCTAAACTATACACACCCGATTTATTAAGAATCAAAGAGACCTTCGGGGACCGCAAAGTAAAGAAACAATCAAGCGGGAGGAAAGGGTTCGGTTGTGGGCAACATCACGTTTCGGTCTTCGCCAGTAAAATTAAAATCAAATCATCTGGTTTTCTTTTAGAAAAAAAAAGAAATTAAAAGATAAGAAAAAAAGAAGTAGAAATAAACAAAGAAAAAAGAAGAAATAATAAAAATAAAATATAAACTTATTTTTTTTTGTTTTTTTTTTCACTAGTGGCTAGGAAGACGCTAAATTCAAAACTCACATCTAATGGACGTAAGATTGCAAGAACGCTTATATAATTAGAAACCTTAAAAAATGAGTTTCGTCTCTCTGGCTGAGTGCGTCGAGTGAGCAGGAGGCCGGCGATTGTCGTAGGTCCCCTCAAACTCTAACTAACTCCTAACTCTAGGCTTTACTTTACCCCCCACAACAAAACAAACAACCACAATCAAGGAACAAATACATAAACGGATGAACTATAGGTAATAATTTTGGTTTTCTCCTTTCGCATAATTGTGTTTATTGAATTACAAGTTATTTAAAAGTTATACTATATAGGTTAAGTTAGGGTTTTCGTCCAACATTTCGACATACATAAACTCTGAGAAAAACTGGTACCGAAAGGGATGTTTTTTCTTGGTTCAGCAGGTGAGCTTGATCACAGGGTCTGTAGGGACCTTGGTTTTTTTCTCCCGCCACCCCCTGCCCCCGCACTTCGGGTTCCCCCCCCTCCGCCTTTATTTGCCGTCGTTCCTTTCCCCCTCCCTCCCCTCCCCCTCTCCCGCACCCCTTACCCCCCGCCCCCCCCTCACCGTCGCCGGGTTTACTACCCCCACCCCTCCCTCGCCCCTCCGCCCCCCCTGCCTGCTGTCCTTCTTTCCTCCTCCGCTATGGATCCTCCCCTTTCCCCCCCCCCCTAAGCTCCCGGCCCGGGTTTTGTGGTCCGAGGCCCCGTCCCTGTCGCGTTGATTACATAGTATAAGGGGAACTGGGATGTCTCCCCCGAGATTCGATTTTCTTTTTTGATTCCGGAGGGAACGTTTTCCGTGTGATGATTCTGGGTGGGGCCGACCGAAAATTCCACCTAATTGATGTCAACAGTTTAATAATTTGCCGACTATGTGTTACATTAATGATATTTAGATGGAAGGTCAGGTAGTGATACATAGGAAAAGGCTCAATGTGTGTTGTCGGTCGTGAAGTAACGAGTAAGAGTATCCGCGAAGTAGATTTGTTATTAATACGGGTCTGTGTAAGGTAGGGTGAAAATTTAAGAGTTTTGTGAAAATAAGTAAAGTGTGTGCTGTGATTTTCCATTTCTTTACATACTTCTATGACTTTCATTCCCACCAGATTATCCATTTCATTCATTACAACAAGCAACTCAACGTAACTGTGGGCTCTCCCTGCTCTTACTTATTGTGATTTTTCTTTTAATGTATCTATACTTATTTACTTACAGTGTGTGGATTGATACACCTCCATAAATGATAGAGGTTATTTCAAAAAAACCTTATTATGAACAAAAAAATTCTAAGGGATTAAAAAAAATTAGCAACATGAAAAAGATCCGTACGACAACCTCCGAATTTCATGGTATTGTAATGGAAATTAGTAATTGAGGTTCTCGGGGGTATCACCGGCTCATTTGTAAGCAACGAATCTTGCCCTTCATTTTCTGAATTACTACTGTTAACTTCACTAACTCGTTTCTAAGTGACTATCAAATAATCTTTATTAAATAAAATATCAAAGTCTATTTCCCCTTGCTTTGCTTAATAGGAAAAAATAATGAAATATTCATGCATTATTGAACTTTACCAGCTGGCGTGTACTGGTTACCTCCCAAACCCGACATAAAATACATTAGATGACCTGTTTTTTTATAAAAAATGGTAGTTACACAATCATATAAAAAGGTTACATCTTTCCCAACTTGCTCGGAAGATATTAAATCTGCGCAGGGTCTCG
>JAPQNM010000017.1:9649386-9660744 GCA_029783475.1 Metacarcinus magister | reverse complement strand
GAGTCGTTAGTAGTGTAGTAGTGGGGTAACACACTGCAACATTCATCTCACCGCCACACACACACACACACACACACCCCACACTCCCGTATAGCTCTGTCGCCGCACCACTTTACACCCCCAGAGGTAGAGAGAAGATAGAGAGAGAAGATAGAAGATATACGTTTAAAATAGACAGGAAGGAAGAAGAAAGAGAGAGTGAGATTCAAGGAAAAATGCGGAAAAGCGGAAGGAGGGGGAGTAAGGAAAGGAGAAGGCAGGGAGGGAGGAAGGGGGGGAGGAGAGGGGAAGGAAAAAAGAAAAAGGAGAAGGGGAGAAAAAGAGAAGGCGGAAGGAAGGGAAAAGAAAAAGGGAGGGAGGTAAGGGGAAGAAAAGAAGGAAGAGAGGGAAGAAAACGAATGGGAGAGAAAGTAAAAGAGGAGTCAAGTAAAAAGTCACTTATTCTTGTAAAACCTTAAGATATTAATGCTCATTCATCTGCACTGACGAGGAAATAAAGAGATGAAAAAGGAAAAAAAAAAAAAAAAAAAAAAAAAAAACAAAGGGGAAAGAAGAAGAAGAAAGGGGAAGGAAGATGAAACAGAAGATGAAGGAAGATGAAGAAAGATTGTGAGGGATAGAAAGGAAGATTTTGTAGAAGAAAAGGAAGAGAAGAGAAGAGAGGAAAAAAAAAAAGATGAGATAGAAGAGTAATCGTAAAGTAAAAGTAAATTAATAATAATAATAAATAATATAATAATAATAACTAATAATAATAATAATAATAAAATAAATAATAAATAATAATAATATAAACAAAATTATAAATCATGTGTACTTGGTATGTGTGTGTGTGTGTGTGTTGTGTTGTGTTGTGTGTGTGGTGTATGTGGTGTGTGTGTGTGTGTGTGTGTGTGTGTGTGTGTGTGTGTGTGTGTGTGTGTTACAAGGCATTCAGCAAATATCAGATCTGGCCATTCCTTCGAAAATTGAGTGAATACTTTGAAAAGATATCACAGAAGAGGAGGAGGAAGAGGAAGAGGAGGAGGAGGAGGAGGAGGAGGAGGGAGGAGGGAGGAGGAGGAGGAGGAGGGAGGAGGAGGAGGAAAGGAGGAAGGAGGAGGAAGAGGAGAAGGAGGAGGAAGGAAGGAAGGAAGAGGAGGACGGAGGAGGGAGAGGAGGAGGAGGGAGGAGTGAGGAGAGGAGGAGGAAGGAGGGGAGAGGAGGTAGGTAGGAGGAGAGGAGGAGAGGGGAGGGAGGCAGGAGGAGGAGCGGAGAGGAGAAAAGGAAGGAGGAGGGAGTGAGGAGGAGGAGGGAGAGGAGAGGAGGAGGAGGAGGAGGGAGGGAAGGGAGAGGAGGAGGGAAGAGGAGAAGGAGGAGGAAAAGGTGGAGGAAGGGAGGAGGAAAGGAGGGAGCGGAGGGAAGAGGAGAGAGGAGGCGGAAAAGAGGAAGGAAGAAGGAAGAGGAAGAGGAGAGAGGACGGAAGCAAGCAACTAGCAGGCAAAAAAAGAAACCAGCAACAAAGCCAAGCTAGCAGCAAGCAACTACAAAAATAGGGAGGAAGAGGGAAAAGGAGCAAAGAAAGCAAAGGCAACACAAACATATTGACATGTTATGTTTACTTTCTTGAAAATATTACTTTATTTTATAGATCTTTAATATTAGTATAAGAAAAGTCAAATAATAAGGTTCTATGCTGCATCCCTTCCCCTCACCTTCCTTCCTGTCACGTCCAGCACACTACACTTCCCACGTCAAACCATTAGACAGAGGGGAACATTTTGTGAGATAGAAATAAGAATAAGCAGAATTTTATATACGATGCACAAAGAATGAAAAAAAGGAAAATGAAAGAGAAGAAAAGAAATACATGAAAACACGTCCCTGGATTATATAATTGGGGAAGAAATATAATCAGTAAATTTTGTATACTAAGTTAAAAGTTCAAGATGTATTGGAATTGGAGTTATTGAGGAAGTAACGAGGGAACGATTCTTGCAACACGAGGATACACGACGGAAACGACGAAACAAGTAATGATTTATCGCATTTGTCGTCTTGAAATACACTTATCTGAATGATTCCAAAATAAACGTAATATTTTAGCTGAGATTTCTTGATTTCTAATTTTTTTTTTTATTGGCTTTCACACGTAAATAATGTTGTTATTTTTCTAACTAAATGATTCCAAAATAAATTAATTAGCGATCTAATCTAACGTTTGCTGTTTTCTAATTATTAATATTTTTTTATTACCTTTCATACGTATCATATATATATTTTTTCTTCAGATTACGTTGACACAAAGGAGACAGAAGCTGAGAAGGCAGATCATAATAATAGAAACAGGAGGATTAAACAGCAGAAAGGATACATATACTTATAAACTTATAATAATGTTAAGAAGCTTGAGAATAAACTACTTTCTTTATAAACTACTAACTTTTGCTATCAGTATATGACAAGGACTCAAAAACAGATGAAGTTCCACCCTTCCCTCCCTCCCTACCCTTCCTTCCCTTCCTCCTTCCTCTTCCTCCTTCCACCCCTCGGGCACACTGCCAAGAGGAGGGAAAAACAACTTGAAAACAATACTGGATCTGTTGCAAAGAAGAAATATGGACACTTTTTATATGACAAAAGAAAGAAAAGAAAAAAAGGTTGTTGTTGGTACTACAAGAATTCTCATTTAACAATTATATTTAGCACACTATTATTATTGACTCTGAATTGAAAGACATTATTTATAAAACCAAGAAAGAGGATATGAATAAAAAAATTTAAAAAAAGACGAAGAACAAGAACAGGAACAATAACAAGAACCAGATAAGAACAAGGACAACAAGAAGAAGAAACAGAAAAAAGATGATGATAACGAAGAAGAAGAAGAAAAAGAAAAAGAAGAATGAAAATAACAAAAAAAAAAAAGAACAAGAAGAAAAAAGATGATAAGGAAGACGAAGAAGAGAAGAAAAAAAAGAAGAAAAGAAAAGAAGAAGTATAAAAAGAAGAGAAGGAAGAAGCAACAGTGTAAGGTCACAACTATTATCGAGGCAATGACCAACCATCACCCAACAAGGGAACTGGCAACCAATCACACTAAAAACATGGCTACACACACACACACACACACACACACACACACACACACACACACACACACACACTTAGAAAATTACCTCCAAAATACAACTGGTTTCAAAAGACATCGAAGAAAATGTCAAGAAAATTTCAAATAGAGTAGGAGGAGCAAGAAGAGGAGGAGGAGGAGGAGGAGGAGGAGGAGGAGGAAGGATGATCAAAAGTACAAAATAAAAACATGAGATGAAGGTGGAGAGAGAGAGAGAGAGAGAGAGAGAGAGAGAGAGAGAGAGAGAGAGAGAGAGAGAGAGAGAGAGAGAGAGAGAGAGAGAGAGAGAGAGAGAGAGAGAGAGAGAGAGAGAGAGAAATGTAATGTTCACGAAGCTCAAAAATCAAGATCAAAAGACGGAATGATTACCATGAATGTGAAAGTCTGTCTTCCATGGAGAATTCAATAACCTCTCTCTCTCTCTCTCTCTCTCTCTCTCTCTCTCTCTCTCTCTCTCTCTCTCTCTCTCTCTCTCTCTCTCTCTCTCTCTCTCTCTCTCTCTCTCTCAAATCCGTGACAAATTTCTCACTTTTTTGTAATCATTTTATTCCTTATTTCTTTCCCTAATCCATTTGGCTTTCTCCTCCTCCTCCTTTTCTTCCTCCTCCTCTTCCTCCTCCTCCTCCTCCTCTTCCTCCGACGGCAAAAGCGACGATGCTTTAAAAAACACACACACACACACACACACACACACTTTATAATCAAATTTCTTGAGTCTACCTGGGATAAGAGGAGGAGGAGGAAAAGGAGGAGGAAGAGGAGGAGGAGGAGGAAGAGGAGGAGGAAGAGGAGAAGTGCCGACAGGAGTAACTCTCTGACTTATATCCTTCCTTCATTCTCATACCATCATTTACTTTTTCTCTTCTTCCTCCTCCTCCTCCTCCTCCTCCTCCTCCTCCTTCTCCTCCTCCTCCTTTTAGTCTGAGTTTTCCATCTTCAGCATTTACTTCATTTTATTCATAACTTTTACTTCACTTCTCTTCTCCTTTCCAACACATAGTTTCTCTTTTCAATTCCCATATTTTTTCTTTGCCTATTTCTCTGCCACTCACTCGCCTTTATTTTGTTTTCCCTTTGCCTTCTATTCTTTTTCCACTTCTCTCTCTCTTTTCCTTTCTATGTTTTCGCAATGTAACTTCTTTCCTCCGTCCCCTCCCCTCCCTTCTCTCTTTTTTCTTTCCTTTTTCTTTTTTTCTCTTTACACTCTTCTCCCTTACTGTCACATTCCTCTTTCCTCTCCTCTCCTTCACCTCCTTTCTCGTTACCATCACCTCCCTTTTTTCTTTTTATCTCCCTCCCCCTGTCCTTCCTCATTATTTATTTTTCCTCTCTTCCCTCCCTCCCTCCTTCGCCTCCTTATCTGTCTGTTTCTCCCTCCTCTACCCAATCTTATCTGCAACGCCAGTAAAGACCTGTCACCACTTGAATATAATTGCAATTTCTATCCTATATGTCTTGGGAACACTCACAAAAATGGTCTTATTCTTCAGTCATAGCCATCAAGTTATCATGTGTTGCGTCTCCTGTTGTGTGTTTGTTGAGGGAGGGAGCAGAGAAGATGGCAAAGATAGTATACTCTACGCCTTGTTATGTCACTCCTGTTTCCACTTCTTCAGTTCACAACTAACACCGTTTTATAGGAAGTTGGAAGGCATTAATAGCCACTACAAGAATTAATTAATAGTTCATAGACTTAACACTGGAATGAGAGGAAGCTACAACAAGACAGTCTTGAGTCGTCTTTGAAAAGGTCACACACTCGCCTAACTTGTAGCTTCCTATTGTTTCAGGATACAGAGTTACTTGCAATGAATATTTGATGCACGTAAGTGATTGGTATTAGCTGGTAGAGTGCTGTGAGAGCGATACTTTTCCAGATGTCAGGATAGATAAAAGAGCTGTTGTTTGTCTCTCTCTCTCTCGCTCCTAGAAAATGGCTGTTTATCATGAATTTAACATAGAGGTGTTTCTGCAATTAGATGTGAGCCTGTTTGGTCTCCTACGTTATCTATTTCATTGTTTAGTTTTAAGTCTTTATATTCTGAATGTTAGCCTTGTTTTCGTATATTTTAGCCTTTATACACGATGAATATTCAGCGGCATAAGTCCTCAGTTAGGTGCGGCGCCCCTGCATCAAATATTCAATCAATCAATCAATCAATCAGTGTTCCTAATCTCATTATATTCCTCTCTATACTTCCCTCCCTCCATTCCCCTCACCTTCCTTCCCCCAACCATCCTATTAACTGTTCTTACCTCTTCCTCCTCTTCTTCCTTCCTACCATCGACTGATTTTTTTTTTTTCCCCTTCTTTCTTTTACATCGCAATCCTGGTCCTTTCTCCTCCAAATCCATTTCTCTCTCCTCCTCCTCCTCCTCCTCCTCCTCCTCCTCCTCCTCCTCCTCCTCCTCCCATCCTTTTCCTCATCCGTGGAGGCGGTGGGGCTGAGTCGAGGATTTTATGCATGAACCACTTTTAAGAGTTTTTGCGTTTGCACGTGGAATTTTTTGGCTTCCAATTCACAAGGAGGAGGAGGAGGAGGAGGAGGAGGAGGAGGAGGAGGAGGAGGAGGAGGAGGTAGTGGAGGTTTGATGGTAAATGTTGAGGTCTCTGGAGGAAAGTGCAAAGGGAGTAGAAGAAGGGAGTGAAAAGGAAATGGAAACAGAAAACAATAGAAGATGCCAAGGACACACACTCTCTCTCTCTCTCTCTCTCTCTCTCTCTCTCTCTCTCTCTCTCTCTCTCTCTCTCTCTCTCTCTCTCTCTCTCTCTCTCTCGATATCGCTAGACAAGTCTGTCACGAAGGAGGCGGAGTTGAAATATAAAATCAAGCCAGTCTCGTATCTCTCAGCGCCATCTGTTGACTGACTTCCCAACCATCACAGCGAGAGACGAGTTGCCAGTTGTGTGTTGTGTCAATTCTGGCGATGTTGCACTCCCGACTATTTATTTATTTTGGGTTCCTGGGACGGTGACGTGTGTGTGTGTGTGTGTGTGTGTGTGTGTGTGTGTGTGTGTGTGTGTGTGTGTGTGTGTGTGTGTGTGTGTGTGTGTTGTTCAAATAGCTCTGATTTGGATGTAATACTGAGTTCACGAATGGTTTATTTCATATTTGCTTTACTTATATACATAGCTCTCTCTCTCTCTCTCTCTCTCTCTCTCTCTCTCTCTCTCTCTCTCTCTCTCTGACAGTGTGTGTGTGTGTGTGTGTGTGTGTGTGTGTGTGTGTGTGTGTGTGTGTGTGTGTGTGTGTGTGTGTGTGTGTGTGTGTGTGTGTGTTCTATGTAAATGCCATCGAAATGTAATTCAAATTTCATTACTCAAACTATACATTCTCTCTCTCTCTCTCTCTCTCTCTCTCTCTCTCTCTCTCTCTCTCTCTCTCTCTCTCTCTCTCTCTCTCTCTCTCTCAAACACACACAAACACACACACACACAAAACACACACACACACAAACACACACATGACTGGCAGATACCTAACACAGCATGTTAATTCACACACACACACACACACACACACACACACACACACACACACACACACACACACACACACACACACGATTCAGTGGTTCTAAGTCTGTTTGCACAAATCTTCATTCGCTCTTGCTAATTTTTCGCTCAACAGACGAAAACACGAGGACTAGCGATCATTAATTAAGTTGTTATTGTTACTGTTGTTGTTGTTATTGTTATTATTACTCCCGGTGCTTCCTCTCACCCACGCATGGAGTTACATCTCTGGCAAAGCACCACATGGCGCGGCTCAACCCATTAGCATCCCCCTTTCCATCTCAGAAACAGCCTGTGTGGTGTGGGTCTTGCCAAAACTCCCTCTCACAACCCTATTTCTATTATACTCACTCACACGGCTACACTCGCTCACTTCCCCCACCCACCTACTATTCCTGTGACAATTTCGCTCCACTTTACAATAACCGCATCCACACATTTCCTAGAATATGTTTAGCGAGTATAAACCACACATACATACAGACACAGACACACACACACACACACACACACACACACACACACACACACACACACACACACACACACACATACATACATACACAAATACGACATTCACGCAGCGCTAATCTAATGGTTATCGGAAAACAGAACATGATCAAATTTCATAACAAATTGAGAGAACCTGGTCAGACCTGTGTGTGTGTGTGTGTGTGTGTGTGTGTGTGTGTGTGTGGTGTGTGTGTGTGTGTGTGTGTGTGTGTTGTGGAAACTGTCAGGCGATCATATGAAGCTGGAAATTCTCCTCGTCAGCCTCTAATGACTGTCACTCTAATCACCATATGTCACTGATGCTGACGTCAACGGGTACTCAGGCATCGAATTGCAGATTGGTCGAGGCCTAACGCGTCTGAGCCGTCCACTTCCATGACGAATACCCATCCTTGTCTAATACCATTACAAACTTCTAATTGAGGCGTAATTCGTGGGGTTGAAGTTTTGATTTATCCTTAATTGGCAATACCTGGTGCCAACGTGTGGTGGACATCCTCATTTTGTGTGAAGCCAAGGAATTATTTTATGTTTTCATAGTTTTTTGTTTTGTTTTTCCTGCCAGCAGTCAACACCACGCATCACCAAAGAGTTCCCTTCATCCTTGTTTATCTATCTCAAGAGTTTAAATCACAACCCTTTCCTGCCACGGTTTGTCAGCATCAAGTCCTTCCATGTAGAGTAGTGGCAGTGCGATTCAAACCCACATCCCCGAAGAGACTAGAGGCGCGATCCTAAACCGTTTTCTTTTTCATATGTAAAAGAATGTTAAATAATGACACACCTTTGCTTAAAAATAGGGGCAAGTGAAAGTTATATTACTGTTTTTTTGCACTTATTACTGTTTCAATGAACACTTTATTTCGATGACCAATAAGGAGAAGAAAAGGAGAAGAAAAAACAACAACAACAGCAACACTAACGCAGTCTTCCACCTAACAGCCTCCCTCACTTGGATAAATCACACCAAAACTTAAACAACATCGAAGCTTAAACTCAGAATGCCGAGTAAAAAGTTTCCCTCGAGAAAATAAGACGCAATGAAACACTCGTGACAAGTTGGAAAGAGTTGGCTGAGTAACTAACGCACGAGACAGAATTTCACTCATTATTTCCTTGATGAGTTTCCGCACCTTGGGATATCACACGTTTTCTTTTTTCTTTAATTTTTTTTTATAGTCAAGAAAATAAATACCTAAACAGTACTCTTGGTATTTTCATCACCCCAAGACTGTCTTTTGAAAATCTTATACCATAGTGTTGTTTAGAGAAAATGTATACGAGGTAGACAGATGAATAGATGAACACACACACACACACACACACACACACACACACACACACACACACACACACACACACACACACACACACACACACACACACACGGAAGAAGAAAAAAAAATGACTGTACGTGTGTCTGTACATTTTTATCAATCATTTATCTAACATACATTTCCCTGGTCTGTCCTTAACCTCCTTTCCTCACTTCTCTCCCCTCTCATTCTTCCTCTTCTCTCCCCTCCACACTAGATTTGCTCCCTGCCGTTTGGTCTCCCCTTGTCAACTGGACCATTACTTCCTCCTTCAACTCGTTCCACTCTCCTCCACTTTCTCCTCCTCGACCTCCCTTCCTTCCTCCCTCCTTTCTTATCCCCGCCTTTCAGCCTTCCAGTCTTCCAGCCACTCAGATATCCATGGTATACACGTGCCCGGGGCCTACATTTCCCTATTGTGCTGCACGATTAAAGTACACAACAGCACATAAAGGTTAACGCGCACACACACACGCACATGTATACAAAAAAGTAAATAAATGAATAAATAAAAAATAAAACACGTATACATATAGTTTATGGGAAAATATAGTGTTTTTTGGGAGGGAAAAAACGTGTTCAGACATACACAAGCATACAGTAAAAATTCAGACATGTGTGGTACTCTCTCTCTCTCTCTCTCTCTCTCTCTCTCTCTCTCTCTCTCTCGCTCTCTCAAGGGGAATGGGTGAGATGAGAGAGAAAGTGTGAGAGAGAAAGAGAGAAAGGAGACAAAAAACTTTAATACTTTCTTCTTTCAGGTTATCTTCCTCCTTTCCCTTACCTCCATCTTCCTCCTCCTCCTCCTCCTCCTCCTCCTCCTTCACGCCCAACACTCTGCAGATAGCTAGCATATTTGCAAAACACACACACACACACACACACAGACAGACACACGCAAGAGAGGAGAGAGAGAGAGAGAGAGAGAGAGAGAGAGAGAGAGAGAGAGAGAGAGAGAGAGAGAGAGAGAGAGAGAGTTTGTGTGAAGCCCCACTTGAGGGAGAAATAAAGTGCGGATACATAAACTCAAGCAAGATAAGAGTGATGTTCCCCTCCCTTTCATCCTCCCCTTTACACTTTTAAACTCTTTTTTTCCCCTTCCCCTCTTTGGTTTCCTCCTCCCTCCCTCCCCTCCTCTGATGCAAAAAAAAAAATAAATAAAAAAAAAAAATCCAGGAAAAAAAAAATATCTTGTTGCAAGTTACAAGCAATACGAGAAATAATAATAAAAAAAAAAATCAAATAAATGTATACATAGTTGATGACTGTCGCGCGTGTGTGTGTATATATGTGTGTGTGTGTGTGTGTGTGTGTGTGTGTGTGTGTGTGTGTGTGTGTGTGTGAATGGGAGGTAAAAAACATCCGCTGGCCAATGGTCTGTTTATTTATATGAAGAGACGTGGGTGAGTGGGCGTGGGATGAAAGAGAGAGAGAGAGAGAGAGAGAGAGAGAGAGAGAGAGAGAGAGAGAGAGAGAGAGAGAGAGAGAGAGAGAGAGAGAGAGAGAGAGAGAGTAGCAGGGTGAGGGAAGATATCTGTAGGCAAGAGAGAAGAGGAAACAGCACTAGAGGGAAGAGGAGGAAGAGGAGGAGGAGGAGGAGGAGGAGGAGGATGAGGAAGAGGGGAAAGGGATGAAACACTTAGGGCGATAAGAGAAGACCATAAGAAGCAATGAGAGGGGAAAGGAGGAAGGACAAATATATAATAAATGTAAATAGGAAGAGGAGGAGGAAGAGGAGGAGGAGGATGAGGAGGAGGAGGAGGAGGCTTAGTAACACCGCTCCTCTCTACAACGGTCATTAATAAATCATCTTAACAGTACTTCCTCCTCCTCCTCCTCCTCCTCCATATTCTTCTGCCATGTATATATTTGTTTTCAGTAAATTATCTTTGTCTTCTGTTTCATATTTTTTGTCATTTTAACGAAAAATACTCAAAGGACGAGTTAGAAAAACGAGATATGTGGTGGAGAGAGAGAGAGAGAGAGAGAGAGAGAGAGAGAGAGAGAGAGAGAGAGAGAGAGAGAGAGAGAGAGAGAGAGAGAGAGAGAGAGAAGAAAAATTAACCATATAAATATATATAATTATCTACTTCACTTCTTCTCTCTTACCAATTATCGCTTTTCCTCTTTTACTATTTTCACATTATATCCAAATGCTCTCTCTCTCTCTCTCTCTCTCTCTCTCTCTCTCTCTCTCTCTCTCTCTCTCTCTCTCTCTCTCTCTCTCTCTCTCTCTCTCTCTCTCTCTCTCTCTCTCACACAGTTTTCCGGGATCGTAATTATATGACTTTCGTTAACCTTGAACCAATGCCAGTATGTTTTCATCTCTCTCTCTCTCTCTCTCTCTCTCTCTCTCTCTCTCTCTCTCTCTCTCTCTCTCTCTCTCTCTCTCTCTCTCTCTCTCTCTCTCCTTAATGATGAAACACAGTGAGAAAAGAGACACACGCTTCATAAACTATTACCTACAAAGAGAGAGAGAGAGAGAGAGAGAGAGAGAGAGAGAGAGAGAGAGAGAGAGAGAGAGAGAGAGAGAGAGAGAGAGAGAGAGAGAGAGAGAGAGAGAGAGAGAGAGAGAGAGACTTTTTCAGCCGATCAAAAATAGGTTCTCCCCTCTGTCAGGTTAATTAAAGGGAAGAGAGGAAGTGAGGGGTAAATGTCGTGTTAAACAGGTGTGTGTGTGGGTGTGTGTGTGTGTGTGTGTGTTGCTTACACGTAAACTACACTTCTACATCAGCATAATGGAGGCACCTAAACGAGCACACACACACACACACACACATATATACACATACAAACACACCTTATTCTCTCTCTCTCTCTCTCTCTCTCTCTCTCTCTCTCTCTCTCTCTCTCTCTCTCTCTCTCTCTCTCTCTCTCTCTCTCTCTCTCTCTCTCTATCTCCC
>JAPQNM010000017.1:9621886-9644386 GCA_029783475.1 Metacarcinus magister | reverse complement strand
CTTAGGTGGTACCCTTGGATATTTCATGAAAATTTCCACACCTCGGAATTTCATGAAAATTTGTACATAAAGGTTTTCAGACATACTGAACACGAATCTGGACTCAGTTTCGTCATTACTATAATATCAAACATTTAAAAAATATATATAAAAAAATAAGCGATACAAGAAATACTTTCATTATTCCCGTTACCATTACCTCATATTCATTATTATTATTATTATTATTATAGTATTTATAATCCTCCATCCTTTTGGTGACCGGGCGCTGTACCATGGCCCGTTTAGCTACCTCTGTCGCTCAGTTTATTTACAACTTTTTTTTTCCATCAGTCATTATTGCCTTCCAGATCGCATTATACTGATATTTTTTGGCACTTATTGTTAGCAAATTTATTCACGATGACATTTTAGTTTCCTTTTTGAAGTATAAGATTTCATACAAGGAAACATTAAGGAAACAATGAAGTGATATCAGGTGTCTAATATTTCACGACACTCAGCCTGTCACTTTCAACCAATCATCAAGCAGAACAGCAACACACCAACCGTCAGTCAGTCAGCCAGCCAGTCAGCCGCTTCGTTTTCTCCTCCTCATCAAATATAAACACCCAGGAAGACGCCACAACATAACAAGACCATTAAAGTAATTAAGTACGGTTCATTAACGTCATAATCAACAATGACGCTCCTTTCTCCAGTGTCCTCAAAGATATCCTGCAACGTGTACAATAGTGAACACCTTCCTACTACACCACCGCCAACCACAGCAAGACGATAATAATGCACACACACAGATGCACGAGGCAGACCACGATACATTTGCAATTAGTCACGGTCGTTAAGTAACTAGTCATCCCCATACAGAGACTTGCCTTGAATTAATCTCATGTACGTTATAACTAAGCCTTCCACACATCACTTCTACTTTGACGTCCCTGAACTCCGACAGGGACCTACCTACCCAGCCATGTTAGGCTCTGCTCATCCTACTTACGAGTTAATTCATTTACGTCTCCCTTGCTACCTCGTTTCCCTCGACAGCAGCGCAGAAATGGTAACAGTATGAGGTGCACGAGATGGCCTGCAGGAACACACAAGGGTCGTCCTATACCACTCACGAGGATTCTCAGAGCACGCCTCCTAAGTCTTCAGTGTTTTTTCCAGCTATCACCACCACCACCACCACCATCACTACCTCTGCTAGTATGATAAGACCTTCTCTCCCACCCACCCTCACCACCGTTACTTCCTGCCACCGGATGCATCTCACCCCAAACCTAACCCAACGCCCCCTGCAGGGAAGCATCATAACCTCACCCTGAAGCGATAAGAACTAAACAAAACAACAACATTATAAATAACAATACAATGCTTTCCATCCTTTCACTTGAGTAACCAGTAGTTTTTTAACATTTTGTGGCAATATTTACGAGTCTCTGAGTTCATTTCCAGTCGTTATATTTCAATGTGTTTTGAGTAAGTTAATATACATGAAGAGTGTTAGTGGTATATCCTTACTCTAAAGTCTAAAGGCTACCTCATATATTACACAAGAAACCTATTATTATTATTACCACACACACACACACACACACACACACACACACACACACACACACACACACACACACACACACACACTTTCGAGACATTACATGACAGCACACGAGAGGAAAGTGAGTGCAGTCTTTCCACTTTCCTCGTCTTCCTTTCACACTCTCATAAAAACACACACGAGAATCTAAAACTCACTGCAAGACTTCTCGAGGAGGAGGAAGAGCAGGTTGTCGACTAATGTAAAGGACAAAGGTGCGTTCTGGAGTGAGGAAGAGACGGGGAGGTGCAGTGGCAAGGGTTGGGGAAGGGCTGAGTACATACTGATCGTGGGTAGGTTGGGGAGGAATGCCAGAAAGGTGGGGGAAAAATGAAGTAAGGTGATGGGAGGTGAGAGGAAAAAACTAGCGAGGAAATGGAGAAAGTTGGAAAAGTTTACGATGGATTGAGAGAGAGAGAGAGAGAGAGAGAGAGAGAGAGAGAGAGAGAGAGAGAGAGAGAGAGAGAGAGAGAGAGAGATGTGGCAGGGTGGGGAGGGAGGGACAGTTAAGAGGTAGGCAGGTAGGCAGGCACGAAGACGGATGAGAGACAGAGGAATGGGAAGGCGAGAGAGAGAGAGAAAGAGGGAGAGAGAGAGAGAGAGAGAGGAGACATGTAGAAGAGGGAGAGGAAGGATAGAAGTGTGTGAAGAGGGAGACAAAACAAGTAGCGAGGAAAGAGGATGAAAAAGAGCAAGAGAAGAGAGGAAAAGAGAAAAAAAGAATATTAGGCAAGGGATAACACGACTTGACAGAGAGAGAGAGAGAGAGAGAGAGAGAGAGAGAGAGAGAGAGAGAGAGAGAGAGAGAGAGAGAGAGAGAGAGAGAGAGAGAGAGAGAGAGCTAACCAAAAACAAATGAAAGCAATATCCATAGTACAAACACACCCTGGAACAAACACACGCACAAACACACGCACAAACACACGCTGTCTCTACCGCCATCATAACTATTATTAATGCTACAAAGACAAGACATACAGACACACGAACACACACACGCGAGAATGTGAGGATGAGGAAGGAAATGCATAACTCCCTCCATCTCACTGATTACAAATATTAAGCAACGTAACTCACGGAGATATAAACAAGACGAGTAAGAGAACATAGCGAGGTAGTCTGGTGGATACAAACATGGAGAGGAGTAGAGTGGCAAGTACAGGTGATAATGAAACAAGTACAGTGATTGGAGAACAAGTCTAGGAGTAAAAGATGTAGAAAGTGGAGAGTTGGTGGTAAGGTAAACGTGGGTGTACCTCTGGGGTTAGTGCTGGGTCCTCTACTTTTTATAATAGCACATGAAGCCTTATCAATAGATTTTACGGGTGATTGTCTAGAGAGTTACTATATATCCAGGTTATTTTTTCCTGTTAAACGTGGGATTTGTAAGATGCAAGTAGCTTCAAGAGGTAGAGAGAGGATGTGAATTTCAGATGTTTGTTATATAGTCAATACAAGCAGAACAAAGGTGCTTGGTGATCAGGTGATAATAATTAAGTTAGGTAAACATTTTAAATTGCTTTCGAAACCATGAGGATGATATATTGACGAAACACAAGATATTCCAGTACCACAACAACAACAACAACAACAACAACAACAACAACAACAACAACAACAAAAAGTCAATTAATATCAATATAAACCAATAACCTCAGATCTTTTCTTATTATATATAGTTCATCTTTCACCTCCCATCGTTTTATTATTAATTAAAGTGAATAAAGACCAATATTTCTCTAACAAAGACACACACCCACACCCACCCACCCACCCACCCACCCACACACACCCACCCACACACACCCACACACACACAAAAGACAAAGCAGAGTCTCCCTGGATCAGCTTTTTTTACCTTTTTTATGCTAATGTGATGAAAATCCTATTCTGGAAGAGTTTTTTATTTCTTTCTCGCCTCTTGAATATCAGGTCGAGGTGAATGAGGGTCTTAAGAGAGTGTGAGAGTGTGAAGGGAGGGGAGAGGGAGAGAGAGAGAGGGAGAGAGGGAGGAAGGGAGGGAGGGAGGGGAAGGAGAAAGATAACGAGGGATGGAGGGAAGTAAGTATAGGCTGGAACCGAGAGAGAGAGAGAGAGAGAGAGAGAGAGAGAGAGAGAGAGAGAGAGAGAGAGAGAGAGAGAGAGAGAGAGAGAGAGAGAGAGAGAGACACATAAGCCTGAAGTGACTAACAAAACCTAAACTTCGCATCCTCGGTTGGTCGGTCATGTTCAAGGTCAAACACACACACACACACACACACACACACACACACACACACACACACACAGTCACTTCCGCTTTCCAATGTGACGTCTCTCTCTCTCTCTCTCTCTCTTTCTCTCTCATTATTTCTCCTCTCTACTCTTATTCCTTCCTTCTCTTCCTCGTTTCTCTTCTTTCTTCCTTTCTGCTGATCATTAGTGGAGGAAATTAGAAAGACATTCGCTGCAAAGTGTCTCTAATTCGGTCAGTTGGAAGGAGGAGGAGGAGGAGGAGGAGGAGGAGGAGGAGGATGAGATGCTTCCTCAAGTCCTACAAAGCCATTACTGTTACCTAAGTTGAATGAGATAGACAGACAGATGTAGACAGAAAGATAGACAGGTAATAATGAGATGAAAGAAGAAAGTAAAGAGAGAGAGAGAGAGAGAGAGAGAGAGAGAGACAATTTGGTAAGGGTCAGCTGGAGGTAAGAGGATGTGTGGGACAGAGAGAGGGGAAAGAGGTGCCGCCAGCTGTGGGAGGAACGTCGAAGGGAGAGACTTAAGAGGGGAGTCTTGTTCCTGTTCCTCCTCCTCCTCCTCCTCCTTGATATTTATTTTTATCATTAATATTTATTTTTATCATTAATATTTATTTTTATCATTAATATTTATTTTTATCATTAATATTAATTTTTATCGTTAATATTTATTTTTATCATTATTATTTATTTTTATCATTAATATTTATTTTTATCATTAATATTTATTTTTATCATTAATATTTATTTTTATCATTAATATTTATTTTTATCATTAATATTTATTTTTATCATTAATATTTATTTTTATCATTAATATTTATTTTTATCATTAATATTTATTTTTATCATTAATATTTATTTTTATCATTAATATTTATTTTTATCATTAATATTTATTTTTATCATTAATATTTATTTTTATCATTAATATTTATTTTTATCATAAATATATATTTTTATCATTAATATTTATTTTTATCATTAATATTTATTTCTATCATTAATATTTATTTCTATCATTAATATTTATTTTTATCATTAATATTTATTTTTATCATTAATATTTATTTTTATCATTAATATTTATTTTTATCATTAATATATATTTTTATCATTAATATTTATTTTTATCATTAATATATATTTTTATCATTAATATATATTTTTATCATTAATATATATTTTTATCATTAATATTTATTTTGATCATTAATATTTATTATTATAATTATTAATATTTATTTGCTCCAACAGCAACACTTCCTTAACATGTATTATTATTAATTTCAAAACCTTTAACTTCAATATAAGTTTTCGTGGAATTGTGATGAAAATGGATTCGTGAAATTTTTGGCCCGAAGATTTCCACCAGAATTTGAGTCCAAAATAGTTTAGTCATTTTACAAGTAAAGTATTAGTCCTACAACAAAGATGTATAGAAACAAAGTTGTTCAGCTTGACAAGTTCTATCTGATGGTGTCATCCGTTTGTAAATTACTCTTTTGGTTTAGGAGAAAAATGTAATTAAGTAGAGGTTTCGTGTAAAATACAAATATATAAATATCTCCATTACTTACATTCCAATTACATTCTAGTAAAGCTCAAAGGAACGGGCGTCTCCTGCTCTATATTTACTATTAGGAATGTTTTTTACGTAAACCTCATACTTTTCGAGTTATTTTGAAAAACATGATTTCATGAAAAAATTCTAAGGTGACACCCTTGAAAATTTCGTGAAAAATTTCCACACCTCAGAATTTCATGAAAATTTGTACCTAAAGGTTTTCAGTCAAACTGAACACGAATCTGGACTCAGTTTCATCATTACTATAATATTAAACACTATATACGCATGTGTGATACGCCTAAAACTATTTATTCTCTCTATTTATCTCTATCTCTATCGCTCTCTCTCTATCTCTATCGCTCTCTCTCTCTCTCTCTCTCTCTCTCTCTCTCTCTCTCTCTCTCTCTCTCTCTCTCTCTCTCTCTCTCTCTCTCTCTCTCTCTCTCTCTCCCTCTCTCCAAACTCCTACAGCAAAATCATAATATTCTCCCCCTCCTCCCCCTCCTCTGTGTCTTCCTTCTTAAATAGTCTTCAGTGGACCAATTAGCGCCAATATTTATTTTTATCATTAATATTTATTTTTATCATTAATATTTATTTTTATCATTAATATCTATTTTTATCATTAATATTTATTTTTATCATTAATATTTATTTTTATCATTAATTTATATTTTTATTATTAATATATATTTTTATCATTAATATTTATTTGTATCGTTAATATATATTTTTATCATTAATATATATTTTTATCATTAATATTTATTTTTATCATTAATATATATTTTTATCATTAATATTTATTTTAATCATTAATATATATTTTTATCATTAATATATATTTTTATCATTAATATATATTTTTATCATTAATATATATTTTTATCATTAATATATATTTTTATCATTAATATATATTTTTATCATTAATATTTATTTTTATCATCAATATATATTTTTATCATTAATATATATTTTTATCATTAATATATATTTTTATCATTAATATTTATTTTTATCATTAATATTTATTTTTATCATTAATATATATTTTAATCATTAATATATATTTTTATCATTAATATATATTTTTATAATTAATATATATTTTTATCATTAATATTTATTTTTATCATTAATATATATTTTTATCATTAATATTTATTTTTATCATTAATATTTATATTTTATCATTAATATATATTTTTATAATTAATATATATTTTTATCATTAATATATATCTTTATCATTAATATTTATTTTTTATCATTATTATTTATTTTTATCATTAATATATATTTTTATCATTAATATATATTTTTATCATTAATATTTATTTTTATCATTAATATTTATTTTTTATCATTAATATATATTTTTATCATTAATATTTATTTTTATCATTATTATTTATTTTTATCAATATTATTTATTTTTATCATTAATATTTATTTTTATCATTAATATATATTTTTATCATTAATATATATTTTTATCATTAATATTTTTTTTCATCATTATTATTTATTTTTATCATTAATATTTATTTTTGTCATTAATATTTATTTTTTATCATTAATATATATTTTTATCATTAATATATATTTTTATCATTAATATATATTTTTATCTTTAATATTTATTTTTATCATTAATATATATTTTTATCATTAATATATATTTTTATCATTAATATATATTTTTATCATTAATATTTATTTTTATCATTTTTATTTATTTTTATCATTAATATTTATTTTTATCATTAATATATATTTTTATCATTAATATTTATTTTTATCATTAATATATATTTTTATCATTAATATATATTTTTATCATTAATATTTATTTTTATCATTAATATATATTTTTATCATTAATATTTATTTTTATCATTAATTTATATTTTTATCATTAATATATATTTTTATCATTAATATTTATTTTTATCATTAATATATATTTTTATCATTAATATATATTTTTATCATTAATATTTATATTTTATCATTAATATATATTTTTATCATTAATATATATTTTTATCATTAATATATATTTTTATCATTAATATATATTTTTATCATTATTATTTATTTTTATCATTAATATATATTTTTATCATTAATATTTATTTTTTATCATTAATATATATTTTTATCATTAATATATATTTTTATCATTAATATATATTTTTATCGTTAATATTTATTTTTATGATTAATATATATTTTTATCATTAATATTTATTTTTATCATTTTTATTTATTTTTATCATTAATATTTATTTTTATCATTAATATATATTTTTATCATTAATATTTATTTTTATCATTAATATATATTTTTATCATTAATATATATTTTTATCATTAATATATATTTTTATCATTAATATTTATTTTTATCATTAATATATATTTTTATCATTAATATATATTTTTATCATTAATATTTATTTTTATCATTAATATATATTTTTATCATTAATATTTATTTTTATCATTAATTTATATTTTTATCATTAATATATATTTTTATCATTAATATTTATTTTTATCATTAATATATATTTTTATCATTAATATATATTTTTATCATTAATATTTATTTTTATCATTAATATATATTTTTATCATTAATATTTATTTTTATCATTATTATTTATTTTTATCATTAATATATATTTTTATCATTAATATTTATTTTTATCATTAATATATATTTTTATCATTAATATATATTTTTATCATTAATATATATTTTTATCATTAATATATATTTTTATCATTAATATATATTTGTATCATTAATATATATTTTTATCATTAATATTTATTTTTATCATTATTATTTATTTTTATCATTAATATTTATTTTTATCATTAATATTTATTTTTATCATTAATATTTATTTTTATCATTAATATATATTTTTATCATTAATATATATTTTTATCATTAATATATATTTTTATCATTAATATTTATTTTTATCATTAATATTTATTTTTATCATTAATATATATTTTTATCATTAATATATATTTTTATCATTAATATTTATTTTTATCATTAATACTTATTTTTATCATTAATATATATCTTTATCATTAATATATATTTTTATCGTTAATATATATTTTTATCATTAATATTTATTTTTATCATTAATATATATTTTTATCATTAATATATATTTTTATCATTAATATTTATTTTTATCATTAATATTTATTTTTATCATTAATATATATTTTTATCATTAATATATATTTTTATCATTAATATTTATTTTTATCATTAATATTTATTTTTATCATTAATATATTTTTTTATCATTAATATATATTTTTATCATTAATATTTATTTTTATCATTAATATATATTTTTATCATTAATATATATTTTTATCATTAATATTTATTTTTATCATTAATATTTATTTTTATCATTAATATATATTTTTATCATTAATATATATTTTTATCATTAATATATATTTTTATCATTAATATATATTTTTATCATTAATATATATTTTTATCATTAATATTTATTTTTATCAGTATTATTTATTTTTATCATTAATATTTATTTTCATCATTAATATTTATTTTTATCATTAATATATATTTTTATCATTAATATATATTTTTATCATTAATATTTATTTTTATCATTAATATATATTTTTATCATTAATATTTATTTTTATCATTAATATTTATTTTTAATCATTAATATTTATTTTTATCATTAATATTTATTTTTATCATTAATATTTATTTTTATCATTAATATATATTTTTATCATTAATATATATTTTTATCATTAATATATATTTTTATCATTAATATATATTTTTATCATTAATATATATTTTTATCATTAATATATATTTTTATCATTAATATTTATTTTTATCATCAATATATATTTTTATCATTAATATATATTTTTATCATTAATATATATTTTTATCATTAATATATATTTTTATCATTAATATATATTTTTATCATTAATATATATTTTTATCATTAATATATATTTTTATCATTAATATATATTTTTATCATTAATATATATTTTTATCATTAATATTTATTATTATCATTAATATTTATTTTTATCATTAATATTTATTTTTATCATTAATATTTATTTTTATCATTAATATTTATTTTTATCATTAATATATATTTTTATCATTAATATTTATTTTTATCATTAATATATATTTTTATCATTATTATATATTTTTATCATTAATATTTATTTTTATCATTAATATTTATTTTTATGATTAATATATATTTTTATCATTAATATATATTTTTATCATTAATATTTATTTTTATCATTAATATTTATTTTTATCATTAATATTTATTTTTATCATTAATATATATTTTTATCATTAATATTTATTTTTATCATTATTATTTATTTTTATCATTAATATATATTTTTCATCATTAATATTTATTTTTATCATTAATATATATTTTTATCATTAATATATATTTTTATCATTAATATATATTTTTATCATTAATATTTATTTTTATCATTAATATATATTTTTATCATTAATATTTATTTTTATCATTATTATTTATTTTTATCATTAATATTTATTTTTATCATTAATATATATTTTTATCATTAATATATATTTTTATCATTAATATTTATTTTTATCATTAATATATATTTTTATCATTAATATTTATTTTTATCATTAATATTTATTTTTATCATTAATATATATTTTTATCATTAATATTTATTTTTATCATTATTGTTTATTTTTATCATTAATATTTATTTTTATCATTAATATTTATTTTTATCATTAATATATATTTTTATCATTAATATATATTTTTATCATTAATATTTATTTTTATCATTAATATATATTTTTATCATTAATATATATTTTTATCATTAATATATATTTTTATCATTAATATTTATTTTTATCATTAATATATATTTTTATCATTAATATATATTTTTATCATTAATATATATTTTTATCATTAATATATATTTTTATCATTAATATATATTTTTATCATTAATATTTATTTTTATCATTAATATATATTTTTATCATTAATATATATTTTTATCATTAATATATATTTTTATCATTAATATATATTTTTATCATTAATATATATTTTTATCATTAATATATATTTGTATCATTAATATATATTTTTATCATTAATATTTATTTTTATCATTAATATTTATTTTTATCATTAATATTTATTTTTATCATTAATATTTATTTTTATCATTAATATTTATTTTTATCATTAATATATATTTTTATCATTAATATATATTTTTATCATTAATATATATTTTTATCATTAATATTTATTTTTATCATTAATATTTATTTTTTATCATTAATATATATTTTTATCATTAATATATATTTTTATCATTAATATTTATTTTTATCATTAATACTTATTTTTATCATTAATATATATTTTTATCATTAATATATATTTTTATCATTAATATATATTTTTATCATTAATATTTATTTTTATCATTATTATTTATTTTTATCATTAATATTTATTTTTATCATTAATATTTATTTTTATCATTAATATATATTTTTATCATTAATATATATTTTATCATTAATATTTATTTTTATCATTATTATTTATTTTTATCATTAATATTTATTTTTTATCATTAATATATATTTTTATCATTAATATATATTTTTATCATTAATATATATTTTTATCATTAATATTTATTTTTATCATTAATATATATTTTTATCATTAATATATATTTTTATCATTAATATTTATTTTTATCATTAATATTTGTTTTTATCATTAATATTTATTTTTATCATTAATATTTATTTTTATCATTAATATATATTTTTATCATTAATATTTATTTTTATCATTAATATATATTTTTATCATTAATATATATTTTTATCATTAATATTTATTTTTATCATTAATATATATTTTTATCATTAATATATATTTTTATCATTAATATATATTTTTATCATTAATATATATTTTTATCATTAATATATATTTTTATCATTAATATTTATTTTTATCATTAATATATATTTTTATCATTAATATATATTTTTATCATTAATATTTATTTTTATCATTAATATATATTTTTATCATTAATATATATTTTTATCATTAATATATATTTTTATCATTAATATATATTTTTATCATTAATATATATTTTTATCATTAATATTTATTTTTATCATTAATATATATTTTTATCATTAATATTTATTTTTATCATTAATATTTATTTTTATCATTAATATATATTTTTATCATTAATATATATTTTTATCATTAATATTATTTTTATCATTATTATTTATTTTTATCATTAATATTATTTTTATCATTAATATTTATTTTTATCATTAATATATATTTTTATCATTAATATATATTTTTATCATTAATATTTATTTTTATCATTATTATTTATTTTTCATTAATATTTATTTTTATCATTAATATTTATTTTTATCATTAATATATATTTTTATCATTAATATATATTTTTATCATTAATATATATTTTTATCATTAATATTTATTTTTATCATTAATATATATTTTTATCATTATTATATATTTTTATCATTAATATTTATTTTTATCATTAATATTTATTTTTATGATTAATATATATTTTTATCATTAATATATATTTTTATCATTAATATTTATTTTTATCATTAATATTTATTTTTATCATTAATATTTATTTTTATCATTAATATATATTTTTATCATTAATATATATTTTTATCATTAATATATATTTTTATCATTAATATTTATTTTGATCATTAATATTTATTATTATAATTATTAATATTTATTTACTCCAACAGCAACACTTCCTTATCATGTATTATTATTAATTTCAAAACCTTTAACTTCAATATAAGTTTTCGTGGAATTGTGATGAAAATGGATTCGTGAAATTTTTGGCCCGAAGATTTCCACCAGAATTTGAGTCCAAAATAGTTTAGTCATTTTACAAGTAAAGTATTAGTCCTACAACAAAGATGTATAGAAACAAAGTTGTTCAGCTTGACAAGTTCTATCTGATGGTGTCATCCGTTTGTAAATTACTCTTTTGGTTTAGGAGAAAAATGTAATTAAGTAGAGGTTTCGTGTAAAATACAAATATATCAATATCTCCATTACTTACATTCCAATTACATTCTAGTAAAGCTCAAAGGAACGGGCGTCTCCTGCTCTATATTTACTATTAGGAATGTTTTTTACGTAAACCTCATACTTTTCGAGTTATTTTGAAAAACATGATTTCATGAAAAAATTCTAGGTGACACCCTTGAAAATTTCGTGAAAAATTTCCACACCTCAGAATTTCATGAAAATTTGTACCTAAAGGTTTTCAGTCAAACTGAACACGAATCTGGACTCAGTTTCATCATTACTATAATATTAAACTCTATATACGCATGTGTGATACGCCTAAAACTATTTATTCTCTCTATATCTATCGTGCTCTCTCTCTCTCTCTCTCTCTCTCTCTCTCTCTCTCTCTCTCTCTCTCTCTCTCTCTCTCTCTCTCTCTCTCTCTCTCTCTCTCTCTCTCCCTCTCTCCAAACTCCTACAGCAAAATCATAATATTCTCCCCCTCCTCCCCCTCCCCCTCCTCCTCCTCCTCCTCCTCCTCCTTTGTGTCTTCCTTCTTAAATAGTCTTCAGTGGACCAATTAGCGCCAATATTTATTTTTATCATTAATATTTATTTTTGTCATTAATATTTATTTTTATCATTAATATTTATTTTTATCATTAATATTTATTTTTATCATTAATATTTATTTTTATCATTAATATATATTTTTATCATTAATATATATTTTTATCATTAATATATATTTTTATCATTAATATATATTTTTATCATTAATATTTATTTTTATCATTAATATTTATTTTTTATCATTAATATATATTTTTATCATTAATATATATTTTTATCATTAATATATATTTTTGTCATTAATATATATTTTTATCATTAATATTTATTTTTATCATTAATATTTATTTTTATCATTAATATTTATTTTTATCATTAATATATATTTTTATCATTAATATTTATTTTTATCATTAATATTTATTTTTATCATTAATATTTATTTTTATCATTAATAAGAAAAATTTGAATAAAATTGTTGCTGTTTGTTCTTCCTATGTGTTCCTATGTGTTCCTCCTCCTCCTTCTCCTTTTCCACTATTACCCCAGAAAATTATGTAATTTCCTTTTCTTTCCTTTATCATGCAGTTTTCCATTCCTTTGAGTTCTTACAACTATCTTTGTGTTTTCATTGGCTATAAAAAAAACAAAAGGGGGGAAGAACATATCACGTTAAAAGAAAGGAATTGTAATACTAGTGAGAAAAAATAAAAATAAAAATAAAGGTTTATGAAGAAGAAAAAAAAACGTAAATAAGTAGGATACAAAAAAAAAGTGGAAGAAAGAAGAAAAAAAAAGTTGTTTGTGAGAAAATTACATGGAAAAAAATTCATCTTTCCTAGATTGACAGACCTGACAATTACGTTGACGTGGTAGACAGTGTGTCGGGGGGGAGAGAGAGGGGGGAGGCAGCAGGTATTGTGAGACGGTCTCTAGGCGCATCCATAAGGGAGACTGTACTAATGAATATAATATTACGATAGAGGTAAGTAAGTACAGTACATGTTTGTTAAGTTAGGTTAGGTTAGGTTAGGTCAGGTCAAGCTTAGTTTGGCTTGGTTAGGTTTGGTTAGCTTAGGTTTGGCTGGGTTAGATTAGGTTAGTTTGAGTATTCTTGTTCATTCATATCTTGTGAGAGAAAAGCACAGGAGGTTTCGCAATATAACTCTTTCTCTCTAGTCGCCATCGTTATCATTCTATTAACAGTCAATAATACACCATTAAGCTCTCTTTGTTGTCTTTTATAAGTGGATGTAAGAAGATCATGCCTCACCCCCGACCTAGCTGACCCAACGGTATAACTCACGGCGAGCGGAAAGAAGACGGGCATACAGGGAAATAGCAGACCAGGGAAAAAAAACGTCGAGCAGGCAAGATAAACTGTACTCACTCTCACTCTCTCTCACTCTCTCTCTCTCTCTCTCTCTCTCTCTCTCTCTCTCTCTCTCTCTCTCTGACAATCATAATAATAATAATAATAAAATGGGGTTGGGGTCAAGACAATGGTGATAGAAAACGGAAAACACGTCTTAGGGGAAAAACCTGAGCTAAAACTTTCCTCATATCGGGGGTGACGTGATAAAGAGGCATCTCTCTCTCTCTCTCTCTCTCTCTCTCTCTCTCTCTCTCTCTCTCTCTCTCTCTCTCTCTCTCTCTCTGATTCTCATTTTCATCCTCCTCCTCCTCTTCCTCCTCCTACTACTGTCATTACAACTACTGTTACTATTACTATTACCAACACTATTGATACTATTACTACTATGACTAAACTGTTTCTTAAGTAGGTAATATAAATGACATATCGATTTATCTATCTACTTTTTTATCATATTATCTGATTGTTTTTTTCAAGAAATACAACCAGTTTCTAGTTTGTAGTACATGGCTGTCAGATAGATCGACTTATCATCATTCTTTTTTATGGAGAGAGAGAGAGAGAGAGAGAGAGAGAGAGAGAGAGAGAGAGAGAGAGAGAGAGAGAGAGAGAGAGAGAGAGAGAATGAATTACAACCAGTTTTTGTTGATCTAAAGTATCGCAATCATAATTCCACCTTCACCTCCACCAACATTCTCACACACACACATATTCAGGACAACCATCTCGTATTAATTTGAAGTCCCACGAGTGTTTGTTTATATGAGGAGAATAATGATGGTTGTCATGTGGACTAAGAAGCTCATGTTTCATTTAAAAGATCCGTAGTTGAGATTCTAAATAATGTATAACTGTGTATAGTTGTCACCGAAGAGAAAGAGAGAGAGAGAGAGAGAGAATCACTATATCATAAAGCTGTCTACTGAAATCACGCACACATGCACGCACATTAGCATCCCACACCCCAACACACACATACACACATACACACTCGCCCATCTATGTTCCAATAACCTTTTGTTTATACTTAAATCTAGCTATTATCTTTGTTGTATCATATAATAAAATATGAATAGTATATTGGGCATAATCTCTCTCTCTCTCTCTCTCTCTCTCTCTCTCTCTCTCTCTCTCTCTCTCTCTCTCTCTCTCTCTCTCTCTCTCTCTCTCTCTCTCTCTCTCTCTCTCTCGTTCATTACCTTGACGCTTTGTTAATTATATAAACATACATACGAGTTTATGAAGAACAAAAAAAAACCATACACATTAAGCATCATTTATATACATACATGTTAAAGTATACATGTATAAACGCATGTATATACGCGTTGAATAAATACTAATATGCAAAGAAGAAAAAAAAACGTAGAAGAGGTGAGTGAAGACCTTAAGGAGGATGAAAGGAACAATGGAACAATGGAAAGGGGAAGAGATGGAGGGAGGGAGGGAAGGAAGGAGGGAAGGAGGAAGGGAAGGGAAGGGACGAAAGGGTTTGACGTCATAAGTGAAGGTGAAACGTTGCATATAGAGAGCCAAGTACTTATTAATCCTTCCTTCTAAAAGATACTAATACGTGTTCCTCTCTCTCTCTCTCTCTCTCTCTCTCTCTCTCTCTCTCTCTCTCTCTCTCTCTCTCTCTCTCTCTCTCTCTCTCTCTCTCTCTCTCTCTCTCTCTCTCAGGACACAATAGGCCAGGTAAGGCGACCCACAAAACAGGTGAGACATGAGAACGAACAAAGGTTGGTGCTTATCAACCCACAATATTTTACACTTGATTGTATTTGTATAGTAATAGTAATAGTAGTAGTAGTAGTAGTAGTAGTAGTAGTAGTAAGAGGAGGAGGAGGAGGAGGAGGAGGCGTCAAACAATTCCACTTTCCTTTCAACAAGTATGTGGCAAGTATCGATTTTCTACAACTACGAAAATAATGATAGACTCAGTGAACATATAAAGATGGTCTTTGATGAACCAGTGAAGCGATACCAAAAAAAGATGAAACTCACTCGCTCACTCTCTGCGTTGTGACAATAATTTCATGTTAACGAGAGAGATAAAGATAGATAGATAGAGAAGAAGAGACACAGACAGATAGATATACAGTATAGCTTTCCTTTGTTGCTTTATATTTGTACTACTTGTTAATATTTTCGTCCCTGAAGCTGATATTCACTGCATGATTTATCTTCTAAGTGTTTTTTTCTCCATGGTTTAGCTTTCCTTTTGTTCCAATTCAGCTCTTAGTGCTCCTTTGTTTCATCCTTATTTACCTCACTTATGGAAAAATTATGTTCTCTGCTCGTAACTTCCTGCTCCTCCTCTTCTCCCCTTCCCCCCTCAGGCAGGAAAACCATTACCCTGATGAGAGAGAGAGAGAGAGAGAGAGAGAGAGAGAGAGAGAGAGAGAGAGAGAGAGAGAGAGAGAGAGAGAGAGAGACTAACCTAGTAAGAGGCTTTATTGAAAATTATTTCTATGGTCCCTTCTAGTGACTCCCTCTCTCTCTTCCTCTCCCACTAAGTGATGATGATGGTAGTTGTGGTTTCAATGACAAGAACAATAACAATAATAATAACAACAATGGTGATGATAATGGTGATGACAATGATACTACAACAATGTCAGGAAAGAGAGAGAGAGAGAGAGAGAGAGAGAGAGAGAGAGAGAGAGAGAGAGAGAGAGAGAGAGAGAGAGAGAGAGAGAGAGAGAGAGAGAGAGAGAGAGATGCGATACAGACACACACACACACACACACAGACGCGCGCGCCAAAAACTTGTAATAATAATAATAATAATAATAATAATACCCAACAAAAGAACACTAATGAATGCTCAATTAATAGTTCCTCCAATTACTGAAGAAAATACACAAGTAAATGTATGACACGACCCCAAACATCATTAGGACCCAAGGGAGTTGTGTTCAAACATTGTTAAACTACTTTTTGTTCCCTTCTGCGAATTGACTGAATAACCACAATTAAAGCAATATAAAGGTGAAAGCTGAGAGAGAGAGAGAGAGAGAGAGAGAGAGAGAGAGAGAGAGAGAGAGAGAGAGAGAGAGAGAGAGAGAGAGAGAGAGAGAGAGAGAGAGAGAGAGAGAGAGAGAGAGCACACAAACACACATACAGATAGACACGTGATGAAAAAAATAATACCTCAATATATAAATTTTGAACATACACTGAACTAACCATTCAATTTAAGATCACTTTATACATCGTACTGTTCATAATATCAAGTATTATACGTAGTTATCGCCTTTTGTTACGGTCTTTAAACGATCAATTCAAACATGGAAATGCAAAATTTCCCTTCTTTCTTTCCTTTCTTTGACTTCAAGTTTTATTTCCCTCGTCTGCCTTTTTCTTTCACCTTCAAACTATCGCTATTTTATTCATATTTATTTTTTTTCCAATTTTTTTTTCCACCTACAACCTGCCTCCGTTTTTTTTTCACTTTCAACTTGCTTTCATCTCTGGTACTAAAAAATATCCACCTTCAGAGCAGCAGTCAACACTCCAGCAACAAGGTAAGCTTAAGAGTCACTTCACCGTGGAGGATTTTTGCAGGAAATTACATAAAAAATTCAATCAGTGTGTCAGGGAGTAAAATAACCAAGATTAATTAAGTACAAGTAACAGTTATTTAGGTCTAGCATATTTGTGTATCAACTCCTATTAGTAAACAAATAATTCATCAATCATAACCTAACCTAACCTAACTGATGATGACACAAAAAAAAATTGATACCCTTTACTTATTAGGGAATTTAATGTAAAAATGGGAAATCATACATAGGAAAGTTGAAGAAAAGTACACCAAGGAGACCTGAATAAGTTCCTCTAAAAATGAGACGGCTGTAAATAGACTAGAGAAGCACAATAAGACTTCCCGCTCCGATGACTTTGCAATCCCTCATAGCAGAGTAATTTCAATCACGTGGTTTTGTGATTGTAAGGATTGAAATACCCAACACACACATGAGCACACACACCCACTCACACCTGGTGGTAAGGTTGTTCCCCTAACACCCACACGTAGGTACTTGAACTCGGGTGATTATTCCATTGTTAATTTGTCTGCTTGTTTCTGTTCAGCCCTTGTGAATAGCTGAGTGTAATGACTCGTTGTCGCTACCTTCTCTTCCCTCTCGTTTTGGCCTCTCCTTTGCCCTGCCGCCCCAGGCATCAAACTGAGATGAGAAGATCCCTTGAGCTGCTGTGCGAAGCCAGAGAGGAACTACAAGTGTCTTGTGTCTGTCTCTCACTTTGGAGTTTGACAGTCGAATGGGCGATGCCTGTCCTCGCCTCTCCCAACTCGCATCGTGCGATATATCCCTCTGCAAGATGGGACTGTCTTGTTACGTACCTCAGCAGGCACCCCTCTCCACCTCTATCGCTCGTCATCGTCAGATTTCAAGACTCTGATATTCTGTTGGACGCTGCCTTCACCATCAAAGCAATAGTTACTTCGACACACGTTTGTATGGAGTTGTCATTTCTTAAGTTCCTGTTCTGGTTGAGTAAATATTTTGTTGAATGAATTTATCACGGAACCTATCGTCCACTACTTCCACATTCTGAGCAGTGACCACCCAGCCCAATGTGTGTGTACAGTCCGTGTACAGTAACTCTCCATGTAGGCATGTGGCACGCTTCCCGTCCCTGGAAGTCTATCCTGCCCATTGGGTTGTGTTGTCTATAAAAATATAGGGGATCAAAGGGACGTTGACAAGGCTCGTAGCTGCACCAGGTGGATCGATCCTGACAAGTGATGCTCAGGGTGAGAAGGGTGCTTGCGCGGTCACTCCTTACAAGCAGCTCGTGAATAGTGTTGGTGATGGAATGAAGCAACGCGCCTCCTACTCTATCCTACTCGCTATTATGTATATGTATGTATGTATGAGAAGTATAAATAAGTTACTTAACCTTACCTTACCTTACCTAACCTAGCAGTGATTCAAAACTACACGGCATGAATATTGAAGTGAGTGTGTTGGAGTGAATCACGCCATCACTCACGTCACTGCCTTCCCACGCACTGCCAGCTCAGCTCAGCCCACACTCCTGCTCACCCCCACCTACACTCACACCCATCTGCATATCTTCCTACTACGTATTGTTTACCTTTATCCAATATTGTCTAAAACACTTCAGTCACTTTTTTTTTCATCATATAGTTTCATGTTGCAGTTACTTTTAATCTATATTATTTAATTTTCCTGAGGCAGCTTACTAACTTTTTTTTGTTTACCTAAATTTTGTTTGCCCTTGACCCAGTACTCTTTTAATGTGAAAAAAATAATAAATAATAAATAAATAAATAAATAATACCATAACACACAAACTTGTAGGCCGATTCGGTTACTATTAAACTTACGAAACGAATTTATCAGTCACTTTATCGTAGACCTAAGTAAAGGATGTCTGCTAGCTGATCGACCCCTACACACACACACACACACACACACACACACACACACACACACACACACACACACACACACATCTCTTCATTGTACACATGTTTTATGACCTTAATTAACTGACCAATACACCTTTTCTCCCTCCAAGGACACTCATGAACACATCCATGCATCCAACACTATCCTTCCCTATCCACGTTACCCATTAACTCACTTTATTACCATCACCAATATATTGAGAGTTGCGAGTCAGTCCATTAACTTGATATATTGGGTTCATTTGTTCATGCCAATTCAGTATTCCCACCATCTGTTGAAGTAATGGAGTCGCGTTGTGATGTGTTCTGATTATATGCTTTTTTTTATAAACCTTATTGGAAAGTAACATATCAACGTGTGTGTGTGTGTGTTTAGTGTTGGTGACTGTTTCCCCGACTGACTGTTAATTCATCCTTCAGTACAGTCACAAATATTATTCCAGCAGCGCATGTAGAAGTCCCGAGTTCGAGCCCCGACATGAGTGCATACATAACCGTGTGTCTGTCTCTCCTCCCTTCCGATTAATCTGTCCTTGGTTCTCCAATCTGAACGTGCATTGATTCAGGTCAATGTCATTACCAGGATCACGTTGTTGCAATTGAACTAACACTATGAAAGCCACAGTCATCTACACTTTCCGATGACAAACGACTTCAACCTCCATGCTATGTTAGGTTAGGTTAGGTTATCAAGATGTATATGAATGGAAATTATGTAGTGACTTGGTTGTTCATAAGACCATCGAGCCAACGGAGTATCAGTGATTTCACCTTTAGGTTAGAGTTTTCACAGCTGTGTCATCCCTACCCCCCCCTCCCCCTTCCCCCCCATCCCTCCCGTGTCCTCATTCACCAAGTGTGGACGAGTCACTTTCAAGGAAAAAATTAAGACCTAATCACAACCCAATTGCAGGCAGACCACACATTATCAATTCAATACAGAATACACTAGACCAGGCTAAAATACTCCCTTGTTCACAGCTAGTATTGCAACACGATGCAGAAATATAATGCAGTGAGTTAAGGTTGATGTTCAGTTACAGATAAATCGAGAAATAGACATTGGAATAACACTCACTTGTCTCTTGTTTTTTTTTTTCTAATGGAGAGAACTACGTATGACCAGCAACATCATGATCATTTAATTACCACATCATCAATTATAAACCATCAATTATCATTATTATTATCATTGCAGTTACACATTGGTTCAGAATCCTCAACGACCTAATCATGAAGCCAATACAACGGTCGTGTAGCCGATGTCAAGGCTGTATCAGTAGTACCAAGCCGTCACACGTTACACTTAACATTCATACAGTTACAAAAATCAAAACTCTATATTACCTTTGATAGCGTTGCGTTAATAAAGGTTAATAAGGGACGCTACAAGGATGAGTTGATATGGACATTAACCTTTTCTTTCCATCTGGCTGCCCTGCTACACACGCCAAAACCTGCCCTACACAATTATGCATTACAGTAGGTTAAGCGAGTGTTTAAGAGAGAGAGAGACGTTTATGTATGAATTGGTAAGCTGTATGAAGCTCCGAGAGTCACGTCGCGGGGAAATCATTGAAGACTGTTACAGCTGCATAAGCAAATAGATAAACAAACAACTGAATGAATGAATAGATAAATAGATCGACACAAGCACGTACCATCCAAACATAAATATAAACAAAATCACAAGAAGAAAAAAAATCATACAGTATAATCCAACGTAACTAACTATTTCTACAGGAGTAAAAAAAACACTTAAATTCAAAATATAAATAAAAAGTAGTGCAACAGTTCCCAATAATCTTCCTCTCCAACGGTGTTCTTAAGGGAGGGAAGGTTCGCTCATGGATAGAAATTAGTGCCCCGACATATGGATCGATTTTGTGTTATCCTTTTCATTTCCTGGTAACTTCGAGCAGCCAACCAGCCAACCAGCCAACCAGCCGTTCGCTCCTCCCCCCTTGATTCCTCCTTAACATCGTAGCGCCCTTCCCTCAAATATCAAGCCCTCACCAAGTTGTTTAAATGTTACGAGGATACAACGTGATGTAAGAAAGTTTTTAGTCTCTGCAAATAAGAAATGATAATGCTAGAAAACTTTCCTCTATAACTTCCTTGATGAGAATGGAAACATATGGAGAGAGAGAGAGAGAGAGAGAGAGAGAGAGAGAGAGAGAGAGAGAGAGAGAGAGAGAGAGAGAGAGAGAGAGAGAGAGAGAGAGAGAGAGAGAGAGAGAGAGAGAGAGAGATAATATGAAAATGAGACGTCAATATGGAAATGGAAACAGAGATACACAATTTGCACATTCATGCGACAATATTTATGTGCTCTCTCTCTCTCTCTCTCTCTCTCTCTCTGAGCTTACTCCACTAAGGACTGTGTAACTCTGTACCAGTGAAAGTAGTAGTAGTAGTAGTAGTAGTAGTAGTAGTAGTAGTAAT